>JAVJHY012286136.1:0-24597 GCA_035593235.1 Phascolosoma agassizii | reverse complement strand
TGTGTAGTCAATCTCAACAAAATAATGCTCCCCTTTTGGATAGGTTTTACCCAGGTCAATAAACAATAGTAACCCGTCAGTAATATAACTCAGGGTTTTTCTTTGGGCGCCTTCTACAAAATTGATATCTTGAATATCAATGAATTCCAGGTCAGTTTCTTCAAAACTTATAGCTCCCTGAACACCAAATATGGTGGTAACATTCTCTAAAGTGAAATACATCTTAATAGTATCTCCTACATCTGCGGTAACATTACCGGGTAAAACATTCATGTGAGGAGTCTGCGCAAAAGCAGAAAAAGAATAAAGAAAGGCCACTCCTGTAAAAAGGAGACGGGTAATAATTTTACTCATGGGTCCTTGGAATTTGGGATGAATAAATAAATTTCATCAAAAGACATCTTCTAGATGCCAATGGTTCGGGATTAGCGAACCAGATTCAACTTTTTGGTTAATAAATAATGGTCCGCTTGTATTTGATACAGGTAGGTTCCAGCAGAAGGTAATTGGTGCTGTTCCAGAGTAATAAACTGAGAACCTGCGGAATATAATTGAGCTTGTTCGAGAATTTTCTTTCCCAACAAATCATACAATGTAAAGGTGATGTATTCTGGTTCGGCCAAATCGAATTGAATGACCGTTTTTTCCTGAAAAGGATTTGGTTGGTTTTGGTATAATGTCGCATTTTCGCTTATCGCGGGATCATGGATACCATCAGATAATTTGACGATAACCGTGCCATTGTTTCGAGAAGTCGGAATTGGATCGGTTGATCCACCACCAGCTGCCAAAAAAGGCAAGGGGTCATCGCTGATTTCCAGGATACTCGTGTCGCCAGGCTCTCCAATTACATTAAATATCGCTTTTACCAATGCCGATCCGTCATCAAGGGTTTGGCCATTAAACGATTGGTTTATATAAAGGAAACGGAAAAAGCCAGAAAGGGAATCATTCAAATTTAGAAGAAGATCCGTTTGATCTGCTAGCCCAATTTCTGATAATTCAACAAGGTGTAGAATCGATGAATCCCATCGTATGGTGAATTGACACAGATAGAGGTCGTCATAATCCTTTACAGCGAGATCAACTTCAATTTGATCCCCTTTTTGAGCGGTGAGATGAGGAAGTGTTAGAGCAAGTTGTGCCTGCATTGGCACAACCCACCACAATAACAGAGCAAAGTGTAAAAGTAAACGTTTACTCATTTAACAATTGGTTATGGTTTTATAAAAAAGTAAATACATTATTCACTGTTGTTTAATACAAGTTCTTTGGTAGCAGAGTTTTCCGGGGTTTGGAAGTACACCAATCAAACAAACAAGAATCTCAAAGAGGAGGGAAATCGCTTTGTCAGATGCCAATAGGCATCTGACAAATTGATGTAAAAGCGAGAGAAAATGTAAATTTTCCTCATGAGATTATAATTCGTTGTAGTATATGTTCCAGTTTAATAAATACACTTCTATTCAATAAGTAGGTACAGCATACCAGCTTATTGTAGATTTGTTTTCGTCAGTGTTCACAGGATAGTGGACTAATACGATACTAGATCGATTAACCAATCATCCGGTTTTTTGTAATAGAACGATGCTATTTGACCAATTCAGTCAAAAACACAGCTGTATCCAATACTTGATACAAGTTTGTTCAATTACTTCGCTGAAATTATCCAAAGTGCAATCAGGAAAAAAGCTTTTGAAAGGAAAAATAAAAGCTTTGTGTGGAGCGGATATTTCAGTTCATGGGATGTTAACGGACAAATGATGGGTAGTAAGTTTTTCGGTTTTAGTACAATGTGATATGTTCTTACTTAATACGAGACTCATTTCTTTTAACGAGTATTAAACTCATTTGTCTGCAACAAAGATAAAAGGTTTAGTTCTGTTATTTCTACCCAATAAAAGGTATTTTAATTATTTGAAAAAACAGAATATTAGTCACTTTAATTTGTTAAAGCCTGAGTAAGAGCGTCAAATGATAGATATACAAGCCAAATCAGGCTGTCACAAGAAATGCAAAATAAGTGGTAAATAAAGAGAATAGGTACCGAAAACTTAGATCAATCCATTGTCATAAGCAATTTTAATCAAACCGGCGGTATTTGATACGCTGAGTTTGCGCATAATATTTTTGCGGTGTACGCTTACGGTTTGATCGCTGATAAACAATTCTTTGGCGATTTGTTTATTGCTTAATGCCTGAGTGATCAGGCGAAGGATTTCGATTTCGCGTTTGGTGAGGTTGTATTTTTTGATAAAACGATCCTCAAAAGGAGAAACTTTAGGCTTAATCAAAGTGCCATTCATCGTTGCCATGACCTCATTGAGTCTAACGCCATTCCCCAAGTGGGTATTTCCAGCTAAAACATCGTAAATAGCTTCCAATAGCTCATCTTTTACTGCATTTTTCAGCACATAACCATCTACTCCTGATTTGAATGCAGATTTCACAATTTTGGAATCATCATACATGGTGAGTGCCAGAATTTTCAATTCTTTATTCTGCTGGCGGATAGCGGTAAGTACGTCTAAACCATCTCTTTCAGGCATATTAAGGTCGAGGATGAGCAATTCGGGTTCCAATCTTTTGAGTTTGGTCAGCAATTCCTCTCCATCATGTGCTACATCTATTATCTCAAAATTATAACTTTCAGACGCCTGCAAAATAGATTTCAATCCTGCAATAAAAAGGTGGTGGTCATCAGCGATAATAGTTTTTACGGTCTGAACAGTCTGCATAATTTCAGTAGGTTTTTGGTAGAAGCCGCTTGTTAATTGGCTTCCAGATGCCCTGAGTTTCGGGTATTGTGGCAAAAGTGGCGATAGAATCTACAAATATTAGAAATAACTAACACCTATTTCTAATACAAAACCGATGCCACTAAACCAAAAAGTCTTTATTTTCGGGAAACATCTTGATAGATTATAATTTGTTTAAGTACTTATATTAAGAAATTCTCAATATCAAACATATGTTCTATTAGGAACTTACTAGAATTTAAAAAAATAAGGTTCACTGGGATACCTATTTTTTTAAAATCAAAAGATCAAGTTTTTTGAATGGGCGTAATGATTTTCTTTTACGGGATAGCCTCAAGAAATAGCTTTTACAAGCTATTGGGCCAGATGTGTTGGTTCTCGAAGGAATTCAAAGATAATAATCAGTTTCCTATATTCTAGTCATCTGCCAAAAAAATTACCATTTACCTTCTACAAAAGCCTATTTTTACCTCTTAGGGCTATCTAAAAAAGTAACTTAAGCATTAATCACAAATGATTCAATGGATTGAATACGGAATTTTGCGGTTATTGGTGGGAATTTTTGCAATTCTTCCCTTTCGCTTTTTGATTGGATGTTCCAAGCTGATCTATTGGGTTTTATATTATATAGTGGCTTACCGAAAAAAAGTCGTCTTTAGCAATTTAAAAATTGCTTTCCCAAAAAAAACTGCTCCTGAATTAGAAGCAATCGCTAAAGATTTTTACCTGCAATTTGCACAAGTCTTACTAGAAACGATCAAAGGCATGAGTATGAGTGCCGCTGCCTTAAAAAAAAGGTACCGTTTTCTCAATGCCTCTATTTTTGAGGGTTTATACAAAGAAGAAAAATCTGCTATTATCCTCGGTGGGCATTTCGCAAACTGGGAATGGGGAAGCCTCTCTTTTCCGCTTTGGGTCTCTTCTACTGTTGTGGGCGTTTATAAACCACTCAATAATCCACATATAGAAAACTTTCTTAGCCAACGCAGATGTCGGCATGGGCTGCACTTATGCAATATGAATCAAACGGGTCGCGCTCTGGTGCAATATAAAAACCAGCCCACTCTCTTTGTTCTGATCGCAGATCAAACTCCTTCCAATCTGGAATCGGCACATTGGATTTCTTTTTTTGATTGGGAAACGCCTTTTTTGAATGGCCCGGAAAAAATTGCCCAAAAAAGCAATTATCCGGTATACTATTTTGATATCCAGCGGAAAAAATCCGGGATTTATGAAATTGAATTTCAATTGCTCTCTGATCAACCTGCGCAAGAAGAAGCAACAGCAATCACTAAAAAATTTCGGGATGCCCTGGAGAAAAGCATACGGAAACAGCCGGAGAGTTGGTTGTGGTCGCATCGGAGGTGGAAGCGAGCGAGGGGGTGAATGAGCGAATGGCGAATGGGACTAAGCATTCGCGGTATTCGATATTCGATATTCGCTCATTCGTCCATTCGCCATTCACCCACTCACTTCCTCTTCAACACCAACTGTTCTGTCTGTTTTTCGATCATCTTATCATAGAAAGTTTTTAGAGTGCTGTAATCGTTGGACAAATGTTCAAGTTTACTGATCTTTAGGTGGCTGGTAACCAAAATAAAGTCGTCCAAAATTTTAGTGGTATAGATAAACTTTGCCGCCTTATCGGGCAAACCCATTGCCAAATCTTCGGGGGTTCCTTCTACCATATAACCTTCCGGGATAATAAATTTCAAGATGATTTTTTCACTTTTCGGATAAGGAAAAGAGACTGGATATAATCGTTCTTTCTGCTTGAAAGGATTTTCTGTGTTGGCAAAAATAAGCAACGGCGTAAAAAACAAAAGGTCATTGGCTTCTTCCATTTGTTCTTCAAAATTCACAGTCATTTTCACTCGAACCTTTTCATTTAGTTGAGCAATATTTTCTACTGCATGTTCCTGCACTTCAAATCCTTCATACTCTTTGACCCAATCTTCAAAATACTGATTTTCATTAGACGCTTGATGGAATTCATTTCTAAAATAATAGGCTCCATAATCCTTTAGTTGCTGATTGATGGTGCCCGTCAGTGTTTTGTTTTCGGTGAGACTCAGTTCCATTTGAGTTGTTTCACTATAAGTTTTTCGAGGCATTAGATTGACCCAGTCATTTCTTTCTTTTCCAATCCATCGACCTTTATCATTCAAACATCTAATAGGCAAAAGGCCAACAGGAAGCGTTCTACTAGTTGCATCGAGTAATACTTCTTTATCTCCAACTTTTACTCCGGCGATAACATAATTAAATTGAGAAATGGAAGGATGAACCACGCTGATTCGGCCATTTTTTCGGGTACTTACCAGTACAGGAGCACTTTGCAAACCGAGTTCTTGCAATAATAAAACTAGCGTAAGATTAATATCTGCAGCACTTCCTTTGCCTTCTTCAAAAGTCTTTTTCAAATTGGAAGAGGCCAAAAATCGGTACCGTTCATCCCACTGCATTTTAGAACGAACGAGGTCATAGGCAGTGGCTATTTTTTCTTCCGGGCTAGTGGCTGATGCATTAATCTGACTGACAAAATCTTTCACCCAGCCTTTCTGTTTGAATTGCTCTCCAAATCGAAAATCGAGATAAAGGTCGCTTTGAATTTCGGGCCAATCCGTAGCATAACTTCTTCCGGCTTCTCCAGGATAACGAATCATCGCCAATTCAAATTCTATCCCTGTGAGGTAATCATCGACATTCAACATATAAGCTTCCTCTCGGAGTGCGGGCATGTTTTCAGCCACCCAATGATCTTTGTGAAGGTTTAAGTCTATCGTGTTTACTTCCGTCTGACTTTTGGCAACATTCCCAAAACTTCTTTTGGAATCTCTGATATTAATGGTTCCATTTTCTACTTCGGATTTATTTATCGTCAGCAGATCCAGGTGATAGCCTTTCATGTTTTTATGGTAACTGAAATATTCAGGAATTTCTGTTTTGTACTCACTCCACACACAAGGGATGCTATATTCAAAATTCCATTCCCGGAAATTGAAAATAAAATCAGATTCTACAGTATATTTGATTTCAATGATCGACCCGACTTTTACATTTGGCATCGCTATCTTTGTCAAAGTCCAATTGGCATTCTTTTCTTCTTTAAAGGTTTCACTCAAACTGAGTTTATCTTCTACAATATTTTTTCCATCCAAATTATAGGTCGTAGCCTTTAAGCCTCTGACTTTTTCTTCGCCTGCACCCTTGGTACTTTTATAGAGTGGAATAGAAAAATCGGCCCAACGTTTCCCGGATTCTTTTAAAATCTTTATCCGAATATGTCGATCAAAAGAAAGTGCAAAGCCATTATCGGCTCTCTGTTGGTACTCAATCTTGGATTCTCCAAAATCATATAAAACAAGTGCTTCAGCATCGGGATCCCGATCGTATTGTTGCATCGCCAAGTCAGTGACCTCAACTTTGCCAAATTTCACTTTTTTATTTTGGCTAAAACCAATTTGAGTAAATAATAATAAACTGAAAAGAAGGATGGATAGCTTTAATGTTTTCATTGTCTTTAGTTTTATCAGATTTACTTAAGTCATAAGCATTCTGTGTTAGAGAATAAAATATAAGTTCTGCTGACGTTTTTTTTCGTCGCAGTTTTATGTAAAAAACGCTCTAAGTCTAAAAAAACTATAAGAAATAGCTCTAAAAAATAGCTGCCAATCTTGAACCTTGATCGATGGCTCTTTTCGCATCCAGCTCTGAAGCCAAATCCGCTCCGCCGATCAAATGAACCTTGATTCCTTGAGCTTCCAAAGGCTCCTGAAGTTCTCGGAGTGATACTTGACCTGCGCAGATAATCACATTATCCACTGCCAGGGTTTGTGGTTTATCTTTAATAGTAATGTGCAAACCTTCGTCATCAATACTTTGGTATTTGACGGAATGGATCATATTTACCTTTTTCATTTTCAAATTGGAACGGTGAATCCATCCGGTGGTTTTCCCCAATTTGGCACCTAGTTTTCCTCGCGATCTTTGAAGAACAAATATTTCTCTGGCCGAAGGTTCGGGTTCCGGAGCGATCAAGGCTCCCCGATTTTGATAATTTTTATCCACTCCCCACTCTTTTAAAAACAAGGACAGATTTTCACTTGGAGATGCACCTTCATGACTTAGATATTCTGCCACATCAAAACCAATTCCTCCAGCACCAATAATCGCTACAGATTTCCCAACTGGTTTTTGACGAGCCAATACATCAATGTAAGTCAGTACTTTTGGATGGTCGATTCCTGAGATATCCAATTGACGTGGGTTGACCCCTGTGGCAAGCACCACTTCATCAAAATCTCCATTGTTGAGTAATTCAATATCTGCTCTTGTATTCAGATGAAGCTGTACACCTGTCAGTTCAATTTGTTTTTTAAAATAGCGAAGGGTCTCGTAAAATTCTTCTTTACCAGGGATTCGTTTGGCCATATTAAACTGTCCCCCGATCTCCGATGCACTTTCATAAAGGTGTACTTCATGTCCTCTCTCCGCTGCAATGGTTGCACAGGACAGACCTGCCGGCCCGGCTCCTACTACTGCTATTTTTTTCTTTTGATTCGTTGGGGTATAATTCAGCTCTGTTTCATGACAAGCTCTCGGATTGACGAGGCAAGAAGCTGTTTTTTGAGAAAAAACATGATCCAGGCAAGCTTGGTTGCAACCGATACAAGTGTTGATTTCATCTGCCCGGTTTTCCATTGCTTTTTTTACAAAATCGGAATCTGCCAAAAAAGGTCGGGCCATAGAGATCATATCCGCATGACCATCCGCTAGGATTTTTTCTCCAACTTCGGGGGTATTGATCCTATTGGTAGTGATGAGTGGAATATTTACCACCCCTTTCAATCTTTTGGTCACCCAGCTAAATCCACCGCGAGGCACCATTGTAGCGATGGTCGGTATCCGCGCTTCATGCCAGCCAATTCCGGTATTGATAATAGTCGCACCTACCTCTTCAATTTTTTTAGCCAATAACTCTACCTCTTCCCAGGTACTTCCATCGTGCACCAAATCCAACATAGACAAGCGGTAAATAATAATAAAATCGGGGCCTACTCTTTCTCTGATTCCTCTGACTATTTCAATCGGGAAGCGAATTCTTTTTTCATAAGATCCTCCCCAATCATCTTTGCGCTTATTGGTTTTGGATACAATAAACTGATTGATCAAATATCCTTCTGACCCCATCACCTCGACACCGTCGTAACCTGCATCTTGAGCCAAGGCCGCACAATTGATAAAATCTTTGATGGTATTGCCTACTCCTCTGGAAGTTAGTTTCCAGGGTTTAAAAGGAGAGATCGGCGATTTGAGAGAGCTTGGTGCCACAGCTAAAGGATGGTAACCGTATCTTCCGGCATGTAAGATCTGCATGCAAATTTTTCCGCCATCTGCGTGAACGGCATCCGTGATAATCCGATGTTTTTCTGCCTCTGACTTGGTTGACATTTTTGCCGAAAAAGGACCGACCCAGCCAGCCCGATTGGGGGCAATTCCTCCGGTAACGATCAAGCCAACTTCTCCACGCGCTCTTTCGCAAAAATAAGCGGCCATCTTTTCAAAACCATTCCTCGTTTCTTCCAGGCCAGTGTGCATAGAGCCCATCAATACCCGATTCTTCAATTGGGTAAAACCTAAATCCAGTGGATTTAATAAATTCGGATATAAATCTGACATAAAAAAATAATTGACCTTGAGAATAGTCCCAAGGTCAATTATAAGGAATTAAAATTAAACCAATATATTTTGGTGCTTCTATTTGACTATTCTAACCATTTTTCCGGTTTCTGTACCAAAAGCACTATCCAGCTGATAATAGTAGATTCCGGGTGTACTAAACAAATCATTGCTTAAGTGAATCTCTTGCTGGCCTTTCTCAAAAGTAGCTTCTTGTTCCATTATTTTCTGACCATTCAAACCAAAAAGAATCAAAGTGGCGCTACCGGAAGCGGGAAGGTAGAAACGGATATTAGTTCCTTCATTGAAAGGGTTGGGTTGGTTTTGTAATAAATGAAAAACCATAGGTGCTTCTTCATTTCCTAAAAATTCGAGTTCGACACCAGTTGCTTGAAACTGTTCATTATAAGCTTCTGCTGAGAGTAAGTTTGAATTTAAGGCAAAGACATCACTCAAACGACCAGGAGCATTGGCTCGGAACTTTAAAGTAATGGCGGGGATTTCTTGCTCATCAGCATGCCAAAGCAAATTCAATGCACTTTTTTGACTGGAGTGTGCATAATTATCTTTGTTTAAGCCTTCCAGTGAAACAAATTCCAACACCTCATCGTCATAATCAAGTGTAAATTGAAATGCAATGATTGCAGATAGCTCTTCTGGAGCAAGTGTTATGGAAACCATTTCTTCTGCTTCAAAAACTTGTTCTTCAGTTTGGAAAAAGAATTGCTCTTCGAAATCCCGGGTTGCAGCTTCCCCTGCCAATAAGGACGGATTGGCATTGCTGTCGATGTCTCCGATTTTCACACCTACGAAATTAAAAAGTTCATCTTCGCTCAACATATCCGCGATACGGAATTCTGGAAAATCTTCCGACAATGGTTCTTGAGGATCAAGGAAGGTATAATCTGCATCTACAAATCTCCAGGAAGTATTATAGCTAAACTCCGTATCAAAAAACAATAAGAGTCTTTGAAGTTGGATCATATCCAGCGCTCCCACTGTTCCATTTCGGTCTACATCAGCTGCGATGTGTTTGTAGGGAGAAGAAAATGTTTCCAGGCCAATCAGGTGCCGGGAGATCAAAACAACATCCAGGATATTGGTTCCATTGCGATCATTGCCATCTAATCTTGGAGTAATCCGATAATAATTGCAGCTTTCGAGATCCGGAAAATCGTACAAGCCATCTGCTCCGGTAGTAACCGTAGAACTGGCATTGTAAATGTCTTTGATTTCCACTTCTACATTATTGATCAGCTCATTATTTTGATCCGCAATGGTTCCGCTGATGTCTGGCTGAAGGCCCTGAGCATTGCAAATAGAATCATGAGGCATGGCTAAAAAGACATTTTCCTGCATGATTTCGATACCCGTATTCCTCATAACGATCATACGAAGCGTTGACGATTTTATATCCGATTTTTCTTCCTGACTAAGGTCGGGATCATTTTCATAGTAAAAACGGTCTCCATCTCTAATGCCTCCAAACTGACGGGTCATAATCTCCATGACGGTTTCTCCAAAAAGGGCATTGGGCATATGTTCTTCTGCCAACATTCCCACCCAAGGGTCGATATCGTTGAGATCGGTATAGGCATCTTCCAATTCAGTTGCCGTAGTAGGATCAGAGTTGAGTTCTAAGAAGGTAGTAAAGGGGATCAATCCCAAATCTTCGCGAATGGTATTAAAATCAGGCAATCCTCTTTCTCTGCCTCTATTGATATTGATGGCAGCCAAATCAAGTCCTCCTGAACCTGGAGGGCCAAAGAGGAAACTTCGAACATCTTCCACTACTTTACAATCCATCTCTTGTTCTACCTGAACCGCCATGCCTTTGAAGTAAGGATCTAAACCACCTACTTGTGGAATAACGGCCGGGTTGAAAAAAGAATGCAATAAAGATAAATTGCCTTCAGGAATCACTTCTCCAAGACTATCCAAACGCATCAAAGAAGAACTCAGTAGTGTATGTCCCAAACGAAAAGCAGCAGCAGAGAAAACATTGGTAATGGTACCATCAACCGTATCGTCATAACCAGCATAGGAAGGCAAATGAACTCCCATTGCAGGCAACCATTCATCAAAGGCGACCTTTTGGATCAATCCGCCAACAATCTTACGGGCATGTTGGTAAATTTGCTCATCTGTCCAAGTTGGATTATTGGCAATGATTTCGTCACACAGGCGATTGTGTTCCCGCATAAAAAGCGTATGCATGGCGATCAGCAGCGGTTGCTCATTAGCTCTTATGTCTCCTGCAACAAATAATCGAGAGGCAAATCCTACATCATCGGCCATCAATGGAGCATTGGAATCAACTGGGTCTACAAATTCGCCAGTAGTAGTATTATAAGGTAAGAGATTGCCAGCAGAATTTTTCAGTTTACCATTTGAAAAAGAACGGAGCCAATTGGCGCGATCTAAATCAGAGCCATATACGGCGGAGCCATCAATCCAGGAAGTAATTTCATTGACATGACCTCTCGGATTATTAACATCTGTACCGGTGCCGCTGGCTTCTCCAGGTCTGAACATTTTAATTTCAATTCCGGGAAACGCTCCGCCGGGGTTGAAATCAGGATCATCAAAATCTATGGGGATATTAGCTGGTTCTGTAGGATCATTTCCTACAATAATAATCTCGTGGTCAATGAACTGGCCGAAAACCCAAACGAAATCACTCAATAGTAGTGCATCTCCAATTCCATCGGTCTGGTCAAACAAGAGGTTGCTGAGTAATCTGGGATTGGGGCGGGCAGTACCTGCAGGAGAAGAAATGCCATCTTCGTATCCATTGGAGAGCCATTTTTGAACAGGTGTGTGGGCAGCTCCCCAAGTTGTATTGGATAAATTATTATTAGAACCGTCGATAGAGCGGTATTCCTGTGCAGATAATGGCAAGTAAAGGCAAATTCCTATAAACCAAAGGAGTAATGGCTTGTGCATGATAAGTTTTTTGTTCATGGATCAAATCGCATCTAAAAATTCAAAGTTTTTGGATTACGGTTTGGGATGTTTTCGATTTTGGAGGGATACGCAGCTTCAAAGATAAATATTTTTAGAAAGGAATGCACCAGAAATTGCTAATAGAACCACTAATTTATAATACTTCTAAACCAAAACATCCTAAAAATGGGCACTTTTTGCCTTAAGGATAGCTCAAAAGAAAATAAAATTGTGTTAAAGCAAACCAATTGATATTAAAATTTTAACAAAATTATTTTGTTTTAATATATCTTGCAGACCATTTTATCAAAAAAAAGAAAAACCTAAGCTCCACTCAATCAATCAATTAGCATAGGCGTTGAGCTTTTAATGCGCTCTTTCAGGTTCATTTAGACTCCTTCTTTTCTTAACAATCTGGCAATATCTTCCTGCCACCCTTTTGAAAAAAAGTTTACTTTAATGCCATAATGAAGTCTAAAGTACCAAGTAGCAAGACTTAATATTGATTTAGTTAAATCCCGAGATTATGAAAAAGACCACTCAATTTTTATCAACCCTGGCACTGATTTTATTCTTACTTCCCTTCGGTCAGGCACAAGAATCCAATTCTGTAAGACAACCCGGATATTGGACTTTTGGAATCAATGGCGGTTGGGCTTACCAGCAAAGTGATGTTCCGATAGATTGGAAGGGGTGGGGACTTGGTGCCACGCTTGCCAAAAACCTCTATTATAAGCCTGGAGCTATTTTTAGCTTTGATGCACGTGGTCGGTTTTTATACGATCGTACTTATGGTCTGGATCATGCTCAATCTTTTGGTATTAATAATAACGAAGCACTCAATGGAAACCGTGGGGATAATATCGACTACACCGAGCAAAATGGTGGCCCAGGATTCGTTTACCAAAATCACTATACAGAAAAAGGAGAGTTGGCTTTGGAAGGTGTTCTGCATTTCAATCGGCTCCGAGAAAAAACAAATATTAACCTTGCGCTCTTTGGTGGCATTGGTTTAGACCTTTATAAAACTAAAATTGATCAAAGAGATGCTGATGGTTTGTACGACACCGATTATCTTTCCCTCAATCCTCGCGACCCCGTTTCGCTTAAAAAATCATTCCTGAGAGACAACATCCTCGATGGCAAATACGAAACCGATGCCCAGGGTTTTGAAAATACTGCCAAGGTTGGTTTCATGCCGGAATTGGGTATAGAGCTGGGATATCAATTTACTCCGAGATTCTCAATGGGTGTCGGACACAAAATTACCTTCTCTCAAACGGATTTATTGGATGGACAAAAGTGGAAAAATGACGATTTGGCGACCAGTAATAATGACCTGCACCACTACACCAACCTGCACATGAGATGGATCATTGATGCAGGAACCCGAAGAAAAATGCAGTCGCCAATCATTCAGATGATTCGTCCCACAAATAATCCATTTACCACCCGGGAATCCTATGGCGATATCGGAGCAAAAATCCTTCATGTCAAATCTGCGATGGACATTACTTGTACTGTAAATGGAAGGTCCGTGCCTTTTAATTTCCAAAGAGAGTATTTCAGTCTTTTCCAGGATTTAAGACCAGGAAGAAACGAAGTGATTATCACCGCGACCAATAGTGCAGGAAGAGATCAGGAACGGTTGACTATTATTTATGAAGAATCAATTATTGATACTCCGCCACCACCCGATACCAGAGCTACGCCAAGGGTAAACATCACCAATCCTTCCCAGAGAAGTATTACCACTGGTAATGAATATTTTGACTTCAATGCGGATATAGATAATGTTTCCCGAAAACAAGACTTGACGCTGACCATCGACGGTCAAAGGATCACCAATTTTGATTTTGATGCTTCCAGAGGTTTTCTACGCGCCAATATCAGATTGAAAAAAGGAAGAAATTATGTCCAATTAAAAGCCAGTACTCGTGGGGGAAATGATGAAGATGATGCCATTATCACTTATGATAAAAGAGCAGAGGAAAGTCAGCGTCGCCCGGAAGTTCGCATCACTAGCCCAAGTGGAAATCCTTATCGAACCCAAAGAGAAAGATTGACCATTGAAGCCGACATTAGAGAGGTAAGAGATAAACGAGATATCACGGTAAGGTTGAACGGTCGATCATTGAGGGATTTTAATTTTGACGGGCGAGTAGTCAGAGCCGACCTATACTTACAAGTGGGAGAAAACACATTGGAAGTAGAAGCAGAGAATAAAGCAGGGAGAGATCGCGACAGCAAAACTCTGATTTTGGATCAACGCTATGATCCTCCAAAAACAGAAAATGCACCAGTCGTTAATTTTGTCCGACCTTCTCAACGTAATTCCAGTAGCTCTAACCAGCGCTATGACATTCGGGCAACGGTAAGAAATATCAGCAATAAAAATGACATTCGCTTTTACCATAATGGAAGACGCATCACCAATTTCAATTTCAGAAATGAAACGCTGACTCATAATATCACTTTGCAAAATGGCAACAACACGGTAAGCATTGAAGCCAGCAACCGCGCAGGAAAGGACAAGGAAGAAGTTTATATCAATTACAGTCGCATCACCACTCCTTCCAATCCTCCTCAGGTAAGCATCACCCGGCCTACTTCCTCCAGTAGTGCTACCCCTGCCATTAATCTGCAAGCAAAAGTGCTTAACGTCAGCAGCAAATCAGGAATCAGTCTGACTTTAAATGGAAGAACTGTCAATAAATTCTCTTTCAATACCAGTACTAAAATACTGACTGCTTCTTTGACGCTCAATACTGGCAACAATACCATTATTGTAAAAGCGCAGAATCAGGATGGCCAGGATGAAGCTTCGAAAGTTATTAGCTATCGGAAGTCCAGTAATCCTCCTCAGGTGAGCATTAGCAGACCAGTGGCTACCACTAGCTCTACCCCAAACGTAAGTCTGGCAGCAAAAGTGCTGAATGTAAGCAGCAAAGGGAATATCACCATAACCTTAAATGGAAAGGCTGTTAATAATTTTGCCTTCAATACAAAGAGTAAAATGGTCAGCAGTTCTTTGCTTTTGCAAAAAGGAAGAAATACGATTGTCGTAAAAGCCAGTAATAAAGATGGTCAAGATCAGGATAATAAAACCATTACTTATAATGTGTCCAGCAATCCACCTCAAGTAACCATCACCAAACCAACAGCCAGAACTACCGCCACCGCCAACCAAAATGTGCAGGCCAAGATTTTGAATGTCAGTAGTAAAAATGACATCACGCTTTTGCTAAACGGAAACAGAATCAGCAATTTTAATTTCAACACCAGCACCAAAATAATGAGTGCTACCATAAGCTTGAATCCAGGTACCAATAACATCATCGTAAAAGGAAAAAACGCAGATGGTCAGGATCAGGACAGCAAATCAATCACTTACAATAAAGCTACTAATCCGCCACAAGTAAGTATTGTGCGACCTACTGCCAAAAGTACCACATCGTCCAATGTAAATGTGCAGGCAAAAGTATTAAATGTGAATAGCAAAAACGACATCACCATGACCTTAAATGGTGCCAATACCAGTGCTTTCAATTTTAATACTTCAACAAAAGTACTGACTGCTCAAGTGACTTTGCGAAAAGGTAATAATAGTATTGTCGTCAAAGCAAGAAACAGTGATGGTAGCGATCAGGATAGTAAATCCATTACTTATGCAGTAGCCAGCAATCCGCCAATAGTAACGATTACCAGTCCAAGAAGTAAAGCGCAATTGAAAAGCACTTCCACGGTGGTAAAAGCGACGATAAAAAATGTACGCAGCAAGAATAATGTGCAATTTCAAATAAATGGCAGATCGGTTTCTAATTTTACTTTTAGTGGAACGAGTTTTAGCGGAACAGCTAATTTAAAAAAGGGACAAAACACCATTAAAATCACGGCCAGTAATTCCGATGGAAGGGATGATGCCAGTGTCGTTGTATATGCAGACCCTCCGGTCATCCTGGCAAAACCTGTAGTCAAATTTATCAATCCTGCCAGACCCAACACCAAAGTATCCAGCACTAAATTCAGTGTAAAAGTCAGCGTAAAAAATGTGACTTCCAAAAGCCAGATCAGCTTCAAAGTGAATGGAAAGACCAATGGTAAATTTAATTTCGATACGCGAACAGGTATTTTAACCAGTACATTAGTCCTGGCAAGTGGTCTTACCAACCTTGAGGTAATAGCGACCAATACATCAGGACGAGCCAAAGCTACCAGTTCTGTCAATGCGGGTGGGGTGGTCATCGGTACTCCTGGCTCTAGAAAGCCAACGATTACTTTTGTGTCGATCAGTGAACCGGTGGTTGACCCTTTTAATCCAGATGTCGGGAATAGTGCTTTTATTGCTAAGACGACTAATGTCAGTAGTAAAAACCAGATCACTTTTTATATAAATGGACAAACTTCCACCAATTTCAATTTCAACACCAAAACAAAGACCATTTCGGCCAATGCGAGTTTGAAGCGAGGGTCAAACACTTTGATTCTTGAAGTAAAGACAGAAGGTGGCTCCGCAAGATTAGAGAAAACGATTGTATTCTAGGAAATAAGTGAGGTTTATAGACAGATCAAGTGATTTAATTCGGTTTGCGGTTTTACGATAAAACCGAGTCAACATTTTCACCTTGACTTGTTAAAGAACCATAAATGATTATGCAAAAAATAGAAGGCCGGAGCTTGTGCTCTGGTCTTTTTTTATAGCAAAAAGTAAGGGTCATTACAGCAATTCTGTGTGTAGATTATGCAACTAATAGCCATCTTTGCGTTGTAAGAACAGTTTATCGGAAACACAAGCAGCTCCGCCACCGTTTCCCATTTGTAGTTTATGCATAAATCACTAGTCCTTGTCTCCCTTTCTTTTTTGTTCACAAGTGTAATGCTTGGGCAAAACACTTCATTATCCAATCTTAGGGAGCAAATAGTAAAACCTGGTATAGATCCGGTATTGTTGGATAGTTTGCCCGTGATTGTGGAATCACTGGAGGTTTGGAACCTGACGGACAGCAGTAAAATTGGTAAAGAAAACTACGTTTTAGAGGCTAATAAATTGTACTGGAAAAGATTAAACCTTCCTCCCCTTTCCAAAAATCCTTCAATAAAAATACAATATCGGGTATTTCCTTATGATTTAGAAAAAACCTATCAGCATCTGGACAGCAATAATATCCAACCTGAGCCAGACGGTACTTATAAGGATTTCAATTATACGCCCTACGACACTGGCGATGAACTCATTAATTTTTCCGGCCTGCAATACAATGGGACTTACACCAATGGCATTTCTTTTGGCAACAGCCAAAGTCTGGTCGTCAATTCAGCTTTCAACTTAAGCATGACCGGAACACTGGGAGATGATATAGAAATCGCCGCCGCGATTTCTGATCAAAACAGTCCTTTACAAGCAGAAGGAAATACTCAGCAGCTAAGAGAATTTGATCGCGTTTTTATTCAGTTAAAAAGAAAAAAAAGCACCCTTATTGCAGGAGATTATGAACTGGCCCGACCCAATAGTTATTTTATGAATTATTTTAAAAAACTACAGGGTGCCACTTTCAATACCAGCAGAGAATTTGAAAAAGGGACGCTCTCCAACCAATTGAGTGTGGCGATTGCCAGAGGTAAATTTGCTCGCAATACCATTGCTCAACAAGAGGGCAATCAAGGGCCTTATCGACTACAAGGAAATGAAGGAGAAACATTTATCATCATTCTCTCCGGAACTGAAAAAGTATACCTCGACGGCGAACTGCTCACCAGAGGTTTGGAAAAAGATTATGTCATAGATTACAATCGGGGAGATGTCACTTTTACCAATCGCAGATTCATCACCAAAGACAGTCGAATCATCATTGAGTTTGAATATAATGATCAAAATTATCTGCGTTCTTTAGCTGCTTTTAATACAGAATACAAAACCGAAAAACTAAGAACTTATTTTAATCTTTACACCGAACAGGATAGCAAAACTTCCGGGAGTGCCGCTGATCTGGACAGCCTTGAAAAAAGAGTACTACTCGAATCCGGGGATCGTCTCGACCGATCTGTTCCAGGGTTGGATACCATTATAGAATTTAGTCCCTTTCGGGTAAATTTTAAATACATAGACACGCTTTACACTTGTGGTGCAGACTTCCGAAGCGAACAAGTTTTGGTGTACACAGCCAATCCAGATAGTGCTGTTTATACCGCTACTTTTTCAGATTTAGGTTTGGGGAAAGGCAATTATATTTTGGATCAAAGTAATACAGCCAATGGCAGGGTTTATATTTGGCTGGCTCCCGATCCGGTCACTTGCCAACCCCGCGGCTCTTTTGAACCCGTGGTTCAGTTATCTGCTCCGGAGCAAAAACAATTATTCACAACTGGCATCGAATACCAGGTCACCAAAAATACACGGATAAAAACCGAGTTGGCCTTAAGCAATAAAGACCCCAATCGCTTTTCGAAACTGGATGACAAAGATGATTCGGGATTCGCCGCTTTTACGAGTTATACTTATAAAAAAAAATTGGGTGCTGAAGAAAAACAATGGCTGTTTAATGTAGACCTGAATTATGAATTTGTACAAAATCATTTTGCTCCTTTAAACCCTTATCGTCCTGCAGAATTTACACGGAACTGGAATTTGCGGACGGCTTCCGCCAATGCAAAAGATACGCTACGCGAGCATCAACATATGGTTTCTTCCAAAATTGGTATCGGTCAGGCAGGCTTAGGTGAATTGACTTATGAATTCGGCACTTTTCTTCAGGGAAATTTGTACACCGGCACCCGGCACCAAACGAATCTGGGTTTTCAAAAAAATGGCTTTGAAATAACTGCCTCAGGAAGTTTATTGAACACGCAGGAAAGTTTGACCAAGAGTCGCTTTTTCCGACCCAATGCGGAATTGTCTCAGGAATTTCAAAAACTAGGTGGATTGACTTTGGGTGTTTATGGAGAACGAGAAAAAAATGATCGCCGGGATATACAAAGTGATTCTTTGAATGCCAATAGTTTTTATTGGGATCTGTGGAAAGTATTTCTCAAAACGAAAGAAAGCGAAAAAATAAGCCTGGGACTTTCTTATGGACATCGCTCTGACTACGCTCCAAAAGAAAAAGATTTTATCCAAAATACCTTAGCGAAAGATTTGCACCTCGAAGGTTTTTGGAAGCAGGCAAAAGCTTCTAGGCTGACCTGGAATTTTAATTATCGCCAACTCCAAATCATTGACAGCACTTTGACGATGCTTGATCCGCAGGAAACTTTTTTGGGGCGTTTGGAACATACTTTAAATTTAAAAAAAGGATTTCTTTTTTCTACCACCAATTACGAAATCGGTGGCGGGCAAGAACCTTTGATTGAATACCGTTATCTGGAAGTTCCTCGCGGGGAAGGTCTCTATTTCTGGGATCCGGCGACTTCTGATTTCAATGGCGATAAAACTCCGCAGATTAATGAAATTCAGGAATCTCCTTTCCCGGATCAAGCTAATATTATTCGACTTACCGTTTTCACCAATCAATTTATCAAAACCAACAATACCACCCTCAATCAAAGTATAAAGTTGGAGCCAAAGGCCATTTGGAATGAGGCCAAAGGCTTAAAAAAGGTGCTCAGTCGTTTTTCTACCTTATCTTCTCTTTTGATTACCCGAAAAACCCGGGAAGGGGATGGCGTTTCGCCTTGGAATCCATTTCAGGTCAATATTCCTGATGTCGCTCTCGTCGCTTTAAATTATCAAATAAAAAATACCCTCTTTTTTAAACCCAATACGACCAAATTCAATATGCAAGTTGGGCAACTCAGTACCCGTACCCGCATTGTATTGACTACCGGTTATCAAAGTCAGGAAATTGCAGAACAATTTTTTAAACTCCGGTGGAACAAAAGCAAAAAACTAGGTTCCAACTTGGAGGCCGCTTTTGGAAAACGCCAGAATGATTACCAGTTATTTGATCAACAAGATTATAATATTGCTTTTTTTCGGGTGATTCCATCTCTCATCCTTCGTCCAAGCACTTCTTTTCGCCTCACGCTAAAATACCAGTGGGAGGAAGGAGAAAACCAGTTATTGAATGCCATTGACAAAGCCAGTCAGCATAATTTTTCGTTGGAAACCGTATACAACAAGGCCAATAGTGGCGATCTCCGTTTTCAATTCACCTTCGCCCAAGTAAAATTTAATGGACCAAGCAATAGTCCGGTGGAATTGGCTTTGCTTCAGGGCAAGAAAAATGGTCTAAACTTTGACTGGAACCTTGGTTTGAGTCGAAATATTTCTCAAAACCTCATTATGAGCATCAATTATAATGGCAGAAAAAACGGAACTTCCAGAATGGTTCATTTAGGAAGTATGGAGGTAGGAGCGCGTTTTTGATAGCTTAAATCTACATTTCAGTATAATTTTGAAGCTTTTTCAGGGTTAATCCTACTTTCTCAACCACTTGTTTTTTATTATCAATATCCGACAAAAAAGCAGTTTGCTCTCTCAAATTTCTTTTTGGAAATGTATCTTTAGGCTTGAAATCAAACTCAAAGGATGGAATATTGACCTTTCTTTAATCCTGTTTAAAAAACAAAGTCCTCTTTTTTGTTTTCCATTTAGCTCAAAACCACCTCATTTTCAAGTCGTTAGGTATTTAAGCTAAATGGAAAACGTCGGACTTATTTTTTCAACGTTCCTTATTCTAAAATTTTCTCCTCGTAGAACACAAAACCATATTAAGTATGCGAAATTTTACTCTACTCTTGTTGGCCTTAATGGTTGGCACATTTGTCTCCGCTCAAACCAGCAGTGGTGTATGGGAAAGCATTGACGAACTTCAAATCCAATTGGAAGACCAAGCGGTAAAAACTCATTTACCCCTTCAATACCAAACCTATCAATTGGATTTTAGTGAAATGCAAAACCAGCTTAGCCAGACTCCTACTAAAAGTCAGTTAAGTTCAAAAAAAGCCCTTGAAGTTGATTTGCCTTTGGCGGATGGACAAATAATGACCTTTGAGATCGTAGAAGAATCTGTAATGATGCCCAAATTGGCCGCTAAATTCCCCAATATCCGCTCTTATCAGGGCGTAGGGAAAAACAACGCTGCCTATTCCATCAGATTAGATTGCAATACACTCGGACTTTTTGCCAAAATAAGAAGCCCACAAGGTATCATGGTTATTGAACCTTATGCTGCTAAGCAAAAAGAGTACTACATGACCTTTTTCCGAAAAGATTATATCAGTACAAATCACGACAAATCCTGTGGCGTAAAAGGAGGAGGAGCCATTGATTTTGAAAATCCTATCGACGCGGATGAAATTGCACCGCATTTAGAAGATTCTGAACCTTATATCCAGGCAAAAGTAAATGGTAATGTCAATCACAGAACTTACCGAATGGCTATTGCTGCCACCGCAGAATACACAGATGAAATTGGTGGC
Source organism: Phascolosoma agassizii (assembly GCA_035593235.1). Lineage (NCBI taxonomy): Eukaryota > Metazoa > Annelida > Sipuncula > Phascolosomatiformes > Phascolosomatidae > Phascolosoma > Phascolosoma agassizii. Next base: position 3,793 of record JAVJHY012286136.1, on the reverse strand, counting down.
GTCCCAAATATGATGTCCCGAATCGCAACAGCGGTAAATACGATGAATGAGATTTATCAGCGAGAACTAGCGGTGACTTTTATTTTGATAGATAATAACGAACAGCTGATTCAGACAGATGTTGCGACTCAGCCTTATACGAATGTTTCTGCTTCTGCTGGTATGTTACCTCAAAATCAAGCTGCCTTGGTGGCTGCATTGGGAGTAGATGGATTTGACATCGGTCATGTTTTTACTGTTGAATGTTCTGATGATAATTTGGGGATTGCTTCTTTACAATCTCTTTGCAATGATGACAATAAAGGGCAAGGCGTGACTTGTGGTTATTCCAATGATATCATTCTGATGGTTTCAGAAACCATGTCTCATGAAGTTGGTCATCAGTTTGGCGCAACACACACCTGGGATTACTGTGGCCCGGGAAATGACAATCGAACTTCAACCACTGCATGGGAACCTGGAAGTGGTACGACTATCATGTCTTATGGTGGTGTATGTGGTCAATGGAATCTTCAAAACGGTACAGATACTTATTTCCATACCGGTACTTTAATTCAAGTCAATGCTTTTCTGGATGGAGCAGGAGGATCTTGTGCAGCTACCGGCACAGTAGACAATGATTTACCAAGCGTTGTGCTCCCCTACTCCAACGGTTTTTATATTCCGATCAATACGCCTTTTATGTTGACCGCAGAAGGAACAGACCCCGATGGTGATGGTTTAAATTATTGTTGGGATCAACTCAATCGGCATAATGAAGAAACGGTTTTAGGTACTCAACAAGGTACCAGTCCTTCTTTCCGGTCTTTTCCACCAAATGCAAATCCAACCCGGGTATTTCCAAATCAATTGGCCATCATTTTAAATAATACTTTTAATTTGGATGATGAATTATTGCCCAGTTATACCCGAAACTTAAAATTCCGTTGTAGCGTCAGAGATGATGTAGCGGATGCCAGTGGAGTTGTTTGGTCGGAAGAATTGTCATTTGAAGCCACTAGTGAAGCAGGGCCATTTGAGGTAATGAATCCTAATACTTCTTCGGTAAGTTGGGAAGCAGGAACTCTGGCAGAAGTAGCCTGGGATGTTGCCAAAACAGACCTTGCACCTGTAAATTGTGAAAATGTAGATATTTTCCTTTCCATAGATGGTGGTTTTAATTTTGAGCATCCTTTAGCAGTTAATGTTCCAAATAGTGGATCGCGAATGGTCGTCGTTCCTAACTTCGTCACTACCAATGCAAGGGTAATGGTAAAAGCAGCGGATAATATTTTCTTTGACATGTCCAATGCTTCCTTTAAGATTATCCCTGCGACCAACCCTGGTTTTGCTTTTGATGCAGGACCATTTGCGCAAAGAAGTTGTTTGCCTGACGATATTTTCATTGATATTTACACAGATTCACTTTTGGGTTATGACAGCTTAATCAATTACTCTGTTACTGGCCTGCCAACCGGAGCCATTGCTACTTTTGACCCCAACCCTGCTCGTGCTTCACAAGAAGTGAGTCTGACTATTGATGTAACTGGTTTATCTGATTCTGGTACTGATATGCTGATGGTCGTTGCGGAAGGTCCAAATTTACCTGCGCAGAGCCGGGAAGTAAATATCGATTACATCACCAATGATTTTTCTGCACTGATGCTCGACAGCCCTGCCCCAAACGAAACGGGAGTCGCAGAGGTACCTGATTTTTCCTGGACGAATTTACCTGGCGCTGATTCTTATACTATCGAAATTGCAACCAGCCCTGCATTTGGAAGTAGCATTATCGAAACGAAAAGCGGAATCACAGATGGCACCTATACGCCTACAAGCATCTTGCAAAAATCAACGGTTTATTACTGGAGGATTACGCCTAAAAATATTTGTGGAACCGGAACCCCTACTGCTATCTCCGTTTTCCAAACAGAAAACCTTAATTGTAATGTTTTCGAGTCTGGAGAAGAAAACATTTCCATTCCTGCACAAGCGAATAATACCATTACTTCTACCATCAACATTGGAAACGGAGGAAGTATTATAGACATCAATGTTTCTAATATTGACATTTCCTACTCTCCGATCAAAGCACTCAAATTGGAATTGGAAAGTCCGGGAAATAAAAAAGTAGTCCTCTTTGAGGAAAACTGTGGAAACACTTCGGGAATGGATATCGGATTTGATAATGAAGCACCTAATCCTATTGCAATGACTTGTCCTCCGACCGGAGGTGGAGTAGCCAAACCAGTTGGTGACTTGGGTAGCCTTTACAACGATGATGCCTCAGGAGACTGGGTAATTACAGTGACTACGGAATCTTCAGGATTTTCTCCGGGGCAATTCAACGAATGGAGCCTGGAGGTTTGTTCTAATTCCAGTGTTTCGGGTCCAACACTAGTCACCAATAAAGTACTCCCTATTTTAGCCAACGATGCTCAATGGGTATCCAATGGCTTTTTAAGGGTAACTGATACGGAACAAAATTCATTGGAATTGATCTATACCATTGTAGAAGACCCAGTGTACGGACACCTTGAGCACAAAGATGGTACAATGATAAGAGTAGGTAGCAATTTTGCCCAAGCAGACCTGGATAATAACCGAATCAAATATGTGCATGACGGAGCGATGGTAACAGCAGATGGATTTTTCTTTATCGTAGAAGATGGAACTGGTGGTTTTATTGGCAAAACCGAATTCAAGGTAGAAATTGGAGACAATAACGACCCACTATCGACTACAGAACCTTTAGCTATCCAATGGGGGCTTTTCCCTAATCCTGCCCAAGATATGGTTCACCTAAATTTGGAGCAGGCCGCAGATCAACAATTGATCGTAAAAGTGCTAAATGTGCAGGGAAAATTGATTGATCAAAGCCAGATTAACAAAGGCGATCAACAAATCAAACTCTCTGTAAGTCACTGGCCAGCAGGCATGTATTTTATTGAAATTGGCAATAGAACAGGCATTAGCACTCAAAAATTGATTATACAACGTTAATTTTCGAGTTTAAGACTGTCTTATGATATACGAAGCCTCTGTTTTTAAAGACAGGGGCTTTTTTTTGATGTTTGAATATCGTTATCTTTGTATCAACAAAAACGAAATAGATTTCTTTTATACTACATTCGCATTAGATAACAAATCAAAGGTATTTCAAATGTACAAGACTATTTTTAGCTGTTTATCTTTTTTCATATTTGCCAGTAGCCAACTTACCGGCCAGAATAATTTTTGGACAGCCATTCCAACGGCTGCTTTATCCGAAGAGCATCGGCAAGTTCAGGAACCTCTTCCTACTTCTTTTCAAGCTTTTCAATTAAACCATGATCGGCTCTCTGATTTTCTTAGCCAGGCTCCAATGGAATTTACCAAGGCAGCAAGAGACAAGAATTTTGTTTTAGAAATGCCTCTGCCAAATGGAGAAACAGCTACTTTTAGAATAGCAGAATCTCCAATCATGGAAGCTCGCTTGAGTGATCGCTACCCCAACATAAAATCTTATTCCGGCAGAGCTGTTGACCAATCGGCAAATACCCTTCGATTAGTCAATACTTACCGTGGACTATATGGGGTGATCAGTACATCGGAAGGGCAAGTCTACATTGACCCTTATTCTCCAGGCTACCTGGATCAAGCTATTGTTTATTATACAAAAAACACACAAGTCGATCAGAATGCTCCACTCCCTCTTTTGGCTTGTGGAACAGCAAACGATGAAGTGCTTTTAGAAGAAAATTGGCATCCATCCAAATCAGCCGGCAATCGCTCTCTTACCGAAACGCCAGTTGATTTGAGAGTCTTCCGGTTG
>JAVJHY012285074.1:13668-24602 GCA_035593235.1 Phascolosoma agassizii | reverse complement strand
CCTAATTTTGAGCATGATTGGTCTTCGTTAATCTTTAAATGAATTCTTAATGAAGTAACTGGAGCGGCCGTGTTTAGCCTTAATGACCTTGTTGAAAACCTCCATCTCGAACAGTTGGGCCGTCACTTGTTTCGCGGTACCAGCCTGCCTTTGCCTTTACCTCATGTATTCGGCGGCCAGGTACTTGCGCAAGCTTTAAATGCTGCTGCACGAACTGTCGATTCAGAGCGCTCAGTTCATTCCTTACACGCCTATTTTTTACGCCCCGGGGATGTTTCGCGTCCTATTATTTATGATGTTGATCCAATTCGTGACGGTGGCAGCTTTTCAACCCGAAGGGTCGTGGCAAAGCAAGATGGCAAAGCTATCTACAACTGTTCGGCCTCATTTCAAAAGTTTGAAAAAGGCTTGGAGCATCAAATGGATCTACCGGTTGATGTTCCGGAACCGGAATCATTAGAGGGTTTGTTTGAATATCATCGGCGCTTGGCTCTTGAGCATAATGTCGAGAATAACGGCTTTAGTCTTCCTTCCTCTGTTGTTGATATTAGAAGCCCGTATAAATTAAACCCGTATAAGCCTGATAAGGAAAAGCCGGTAAAAGGTTACTGGTTTAAGTTTGGTGACGGCTTGAAGGATGATCCAGTGGTCCAGCAGGCGCTGTTGGCTTTTCTATCTGATATGGGATTTATGTCCACGGGTATGCTGCCCCACGGCGTTAGCTTTTTGACTGGTCAGGTGCAAGGCGCGAGCTTGGATCATTCCATGTGGTTTCACTGCCCAATAGATTTACAGGGTTGGCATTACTATCACATGGACAGTCCATGGTCGGGCAATGCTCGTGACTTTAATCGAGGCAGTATTTATACCCGAGAGGGTGTTTTGGTGGCTTCTACGGCGCAGGAAGGTTTGATTCGGGTGCGAGATTAGAATCAACTTTCGGTTCTTCTGTTTTCTAAGTTATCCCCCACTTATTTAGTTGGGAAGGAAAGAGGCGGCTTATCTAATTACACATTAGAGTCTATCTATAGCTTATAGCGCTATAGATAGGCTCTTGGTGTCGAGGGTGTTTATTTAAAACTTGCTGCCAAAAGATAAATATACCGCACTTTCTTCCGGACCTTTGGCAAAGTCTACGCCTGAGTTCATTCCTAGTTGTCGAATCATCATGTAACGAAAACCCACTCCTACCGCAGTGTGTGTCGGTGATTTGTCGAGGTCGCCACGCTGATCGGCAGCGCGTCCGCCCCCCGTAAATGCCGATACTGAAAATCGAGGGTGAAAATTCCATGTGCCTTTTACTTCTGCGGTGAGGACGTTGTCACCCTGATAGCGTGCCGCTGGAATGCCTTTCATATCGACGCTGGGTCGCCCATAAAAAGGTACGTCACCCTCAGTAAAATCGGCATCAATTCTGGCTGCTAATACAAATTCTTCTCCTATGGGATGATGGTATTGGTTTTTGCTGGTCAGCTCTCGGTAGTTAAAGTCGCCGCCCACACTCTTGTCGTAAAACTCCAGTTTTGTCTCAGTAAAGAACCCCTGTGTGGGGGTCATTGGGCTGTTGAGTGTGTCGTAAATCATCAGCAGACCCGTGCTTGCGTTGGAGCTGTTGAGCTCTATCTTGTCGATGTCAGGGATGCCGGTGATAAATCGATTGCTGATGTCCATGTAGTCGTAGGTAACCCCCAAGAATAGACGCGTGTCCGGTACTCTGAGCGCCAACTGGTGATAGGTCATATCCGCACGGCCATTCATCTCAAAGGGTAGGTTGGGGTTGCTGGGGTCAAGGTAGAGGGCAATATTAACATCGCCATTACCGATGACGCCTTCATAGCGGATGTTGTCTTCGTTGTAGCTGCCCATATGGGCAAGGCCTGCAAATTTACTGCCGTTGCTGGTTGCGGCGCCGGCTACAGCGGTAATACTCGGCGGGATTAAAACACTGGGGTCGCCGTTCTTACGGCGTTTTTTTTGTGCCTCAGATTCGTGAAAGAAAAGCACCGCTAGACCAGCGCCGTTGCCGACAGCGGGCTCGGTAATCATGATAGGCACGGGTAAGAAGCCTAATTCGTAATCCAGTAGAAATTGACTAGCGTCAAAAAAACCATCGGTCGGATCGATAAATTGTTCCATATAGCTGCTAGCGTGGCTATAGCTCACACTGGCGGCAAAAAGTAGAGGTAGGATGGCTCTTTTCATTTCACGTTAATCTCGGTTGTGGTGTTGAGGATGAGAAGCAGTTCATGGGATATGTGTTTAGGTTTGTGTCACGATTTGGCAGCTCTTCAACGTCTTCTTTTAGTACGCATAAAGAGGTAGGAAAGATTAATGCAAGTGTTAAGTTGTGTTGTTTTTGAGAACTGATTCACATAATATAAGTACCCTATAATTCTAATGGTTATAAAGGATAGCGATGCGGTGTTGTATGCGCATAAATAATATGAGGCTAGGAAGCCCGTTTAGTCTCCCTGTACTGATCCTGATCGCGTCGTTGATGATGTCGATGGCTGCAGCGTCAGCACCTGTTTCGCAAATAAATCAGGCTCTTGAGTCAGCCATGACCTCTTCTCCCGAGGTTAAGGCAAGTTGGCATGAATTCAGAGGCGCCGTAGAGCAGCAGCGCGCCACTCAAAGCGATTATTATCCTCGCTTGGATTTGGAATCCACCATTGGTCGTGAGACCACCAGTTCATCTCGTTTGGCCAGTTCCTCATATAACCCAGACAGCAGTCGTTTGGTGCTCACCCAAATGCTATTTGACGGCTTTGCTACCCGCAGTGAAGTTGCCCGGTATGGCTACCTTAAGCTTGCCAGCTACTACGATTTTAAAAGTACATCCGAGAAGGTGGCCGCCCAAGTTATTGAGGCCTATCTCAATGTTGCCCGTTATCGAAAGCTAGTGCAGTTGGCGGAACAGAATTATGTGCAGCACCGTTTGCTGCGTGAGGATATCGAAAGCCGAGTGGTTTCTGGAATTGGTCGTCGGGTAGATCTGGAGCAGGCCACCGGTCGTTTGGCTTTGGCAGAATCCAACCTGCTCACCGAAATGTCTAACCTGCACGATATTACCGTTGGTTTTCAGCGTTTGGTGGGAGCAGAGCCCGCTCCTCAACTTGCGTTAATTGAGTTGCCTAAATCTTTGGTGCCAGAATCCCGCGTTGCTGCGCTGGAGGAAGCGTTCCGTTCAAACCCAGAATTAAGTGCGATGGTTGAGCGGCTCAAGGCCTCTAGAGCGGATCGCAAAGGGCAGGATTCTGCCATGATGCCAAAGCTAGATTTAAGGTTGCGCCAGCAGCTGGATCACAATACCTCGGGTGTTAATGGCCGCTATGAAGAAAAAGCGGTTGAGTTGGTGATGTCTTACAACCTCTACCGCGGCGGCAAAGATAGCGCCAATCAGCGTCAGGCCCATGAGCGTTACAATCAAGTTTTTGAATTGCGTGAGCAGGTCTGCCGCAACGTGAAGCAGGAAGTGGTTATAGCCCACAACGAAATTGTCAGTCAGAGGCAGCAAGTTGCTTACCTCAAGTTAAATCGTCGCTCTATTGGCTCGGCTCGTAAGGCCTACCGCAAGCAATTTGATATTGGTCAGCGCACCCTGTTGGATTTACTGGATACTGAGAATGAATTCTTTGAAGTGAGTCGCCGCTACGTAAAGGCTGACGTTGATTTACAATTGGCTAGCGTGAAGGCGTTGGCAGGTATGGGACAGTTATTGAATGCCTTTGCGGTTGATGACCTTAGTAAGGGGCAGGCCGCAGCTCTAGACCTTAATCAGCAGTCAGTCGATGATGTGTATCGCTGCCCAGCGGAAGTTCCACTTCAGATGGAGATCGATAAAGAGGCCTTAATGGCTCGTTATGCTGGGCGTACAAATGGCCCGAAATTAACGGGTGGTAAGTTAGTGTTTAACTTAAATGCTCAGTTCGAATATCAGTCCACTGATATTAAGCCTGGCTATTACGCGGATCTCGATGAAGCGGCCAGTTTTATGCTGCGGCATCCTAGCGTTACAGGAGCGGTAGAAGGGCATACGGACTCAGCCGGTTCCACTGTCTACAATCAGCGTTTATCTCTGCAGCGAGCTGTAGCTGTGAGGCAGTACCTTATGGATCACTATGGTATAGCTGGGCACAGATTATCTGCAGTGGGTGTTGGTGAGTTGAAGCCAGTCGCGAGCAATGACACGGATGAGGGCAGGGCTCGCAACCGTCGAGTTGAGCTGCTTTTAGAGGTTGAGCCTCCTAAGCGTAGGCCAAGATTGTCTGATTATTGATTGAGTGACCCGATTAACGGTCAATAAATCAGACTTCCTTCGAGGTAAGCTGGATCTATAACTGATAGGCTTAAGTGTCTTGCAGAGAACTTTTTCACTTCACGATGAGCGCTTATGACCAACGCCAAATTGGACCCTCTTGATCCGCTGTATGAGTGCCTCAAGGTGTTGTCCGAGCACCACGGTAAGTCTGCCTCTCGTGAAAGCCTCTTGTCGGCCTTGCCCCTCGAAGCCGGTCGCTTAACCCCTTCTTTATTTGCCCGCGCTGCCAGCCGTAACGGTTTTAAAAGTCGCTTGATACATAAGCCTTTAGCTGAAATTCACGGCAGTTTATTGCCGGTAGTGCTGCTGTTGGATAGCGAGCAGGCTTGTGTGTTTCATGGCTTGGCTGATGATACTTCTTTGGCCAGAGTGACTCTGCCTGAAATCAGCGATGAGATTATTGATTATCCGCTGTCGGATTTGCAGCAGAAATACCTCGGCAGTCTTATTATAGTGCGTCCCGAGTACCGCTTCGATGCTCGCGCTCCAGCCCTGAGTCATTCAACTCAGGGTCACTGGTTGTGGGATGCCTTGCGCGAAAACTTCCCCCTCTACCGCGATGTACTCATCGCCGCATTTTTTATTAATGTGTTTGCCCTAGCGTTGCCGCTTTTCACGATGAATGTCTACGATCGAGTGGTGCCTAATCAGGCGCTGGAAACTCTGTGGATGTTGGCGGCTGGTGTTTTCTTAATCGTTATTTTCGATTTTATTTTAAAGTCCATGCGTGGGTATTTTCTGGACTTGGCGGCCAAGCGTGTCGATATAACCTTGTCATCTCAGATTATGGAGAGGGTGCTGGGTCTAAGAATGTCTGCCCGCCCTCAGTCGGTGGGATCTTTTGCTGCCAACCTGCGCTCCTACGAAACCATTAGAGATTTTGTTGCCTCCGCCACGTTGACGGCCATTATTGATTTACCATTTACGGTAATTTTTTTGTTGGTGCTGGGCTGGATTTCACCTTGGCTAACACTGCCCTTGCTCGCCGGTATTGTGGTTGTGCTTGTTTATAGCTTGAGCATCCGCAAGAGGTTGCAGCAGCTGACAGAGACCACCTATCGCGCCAGCGCAATGCGCAATGCCACTCTTATTGAAAGCTTGGTGGGGCTTGAGACTCTCAAGGTCACCTCGTCTGAAGGGGTGATGCAGCGCCGCTGGGAGAGTGCGGCTTCGTTTTTGGCGCGCACAGGTGTGCAGCTTAAATTGTTGGCGTCATCCAATTCTAATGTCACTCAATCTGTGCAGCAGGCGGTTGCAGTAGCTACGGTGATCACCGGTGTGTATTTGATTGCGCAGGGTGAGCTGACCATGGGTGCCCTTATTGCGTCTTCCATGCTGGGTGGTCGTGCCATGGCGCCATTGGCACAGGTCACAGGTCTGATGCTGCAGTATCACGGCGCCAAAACGGCTTATGAAGCCCTCAATGAATTTATGTTGTTGCCGGTTGAAAGGCCTGCCGAAAGTAAGTTTGTCAGTCGCAAAAAATTCAAGGGTAAAATTGAATTTCGCGATGTCAGTTTTGCCTACCCGGGTTCTGAATTGTATGCCTTGCGCAACGTTTCTTTTACGGTCAATGCCGGCGAGAAAGTAGCGATAATTGGCCGTATCGGTTCGGGTAAGAGCACCATTCAAAAGCTGATCATGGGGCTTTATCAGCCCAGCGAAGGTGCTGTTTTGGTGGATGGTATTGATGTGCGTCAGCTGGATCCGGCTGAGCTGCGTCAGCATATGGGTTGTGTGCCTCAGGATATTTCACTGTTGTACGGTAGCTTGCGCGACAATATTGTTCTCTCGCACCCTCAGGCTTCTGACGATGCCGTTTTGGCGGCCGCTGAGATTGCCAATTTAAGCGATTATGTCAACGCTCATCCCCAGGGTTTTGATCTGCAGGTTGGCGAGCGGGGGGAGGCACTTTCTGGTGGCCAGCGCAAAGCGGTGGCTATTGCTCGCGCGGTGATTCATGAGCCGGTCATGATGTTGCTCGACGAGCCTACAGATTCTATGGATACCGTTACCGAGGCGGCTATCAAATCAAAGCTAGAAGTTTTCTCCGCTGATCGCACCATGTTACTGGTGACTCATCGCAACGCTTTGTTGAGCTTGGCCGATAGGCTTATTGTTGTTGATAATGGCCAGATTATGGCTGATGGCCCGCAACAGCAGGTCGTTAAAGCGCTTAAAGAAGGGCGTGTGGGGAAATCCTCATGAATGATCAAGTCAATACGGTGTCAGAGCCGCAAGTAGGTGATGTTCAGCCGGTGGTTACCGAGAGTTGGTTGGGTCGTTTGTTGGGGCGCTTGTCTCCCAGTGATGATGGTGATTATGAGTGGCGCACGGATGTTAATCGCGCTTTTCTCCAGCAAACTCCGGTGGCCAGTCGTTCGCTGTTGTATGCCATTGGAACCGCAGTGGTGGTGTTATTTATATGGGCATCGATTGCCGAGGTAGACGAGGTGACCCGTGGTGAGGCCAAGGTTATTCCGTCTAAGCAGATTCAAGTGGTGCAGTCTCTCGACGGTGGAGTGGTCACTGAGTTGGCGGTTAAAGAAGGTGATATTGTCAACGTCGGCGATCTGCTGGTGCGCCTTGACGCCACCCGTTTTGAATCCTCCTTTCGAGAAAGTCAGGCTGAAATACTCTCTTTAAAGGCTAGGCAGGAGAGACTTCGTGCGCTGATCGAAGATCGTGAATTTGTCGCCCCAGAGGGCTTAAAGGAATTGGTTCCAGCTGTGTTGTCCCAAGAGCGTGCGCTGTATTTTTCCAGTCGTAACGAGTTGGTGGCGGAAACCGCTATTGCCACTCAGCAGTTGATCCAGCGTCAACAAGAGTTGGTCGAGGCTAAATCAAGAAAGAGCAATGCCAGGCGCGCGTTTGAACTCGCCTCTCGGGAGTTGCGAGTCACGGCGCCCTTGATGGATTCGGGTGCGGTGTCTGAGGTGGAAGTACTGCGTTTAGAACGTGAAGTTTCGTCCTTGATGGGGGAGTACGATCAGGTCGTCTCGCAAGTTGAGGGCGTAAAATCGTCTATATCTGAAGCACAGCGCAAGCGAGATGAAGTTATTTTAGAGTTTAAGAATCGCATCGGTGAGGAATTGTCACAGGTCAGCTCGCGGCTGAGCAGCATGCAAGAGTCAAGCTTGGGCTTGTCTGACCGAGTGCGTTTGACTGCCGTGCGTTCACCAGTAAGAGGCTCGGTGAAGCAATTGTTTTTCAATACGCTTGGCGGAGTGGTTTTACCGGGTAAAGAGGTGGTTGAGATAGTCCCTCTCGATGATAGCTTGCTGTTAGAAGCGCGTATTAAGCCTAGGGATATCGCTTTCTTGGGGGCAGGCCAAAAGGCTACGGTTAAATTTACCGCCTATGATTTCGTGGTCTATGGTGGGCTTGAGGCTCACGTAGAGTATATTGGTGCGGATACCGTACTCGATGAAGATGGTAATCCCTTTTATACTGTGAGGGTGCGCACTGTCAGTCCTGATTTTGGTCAAAATCGCCCAATCATCCCGGGAATGGTGGCTGAGGTGGATATCCTCACGGGTAAAAAGTCTATTCTCTCCTATTTAATGAAGCCCATTTCACGGGCAAAGCAGTATGCGTTAACCGAGCGATGATGAAGCAGGTATTTCTTACAGGGCACCAAGTCGAGACTCGCTGGCAGGAGGCGTTTCCCTATGCCCAAATCCACGAAGGTCTGACGCAGCTTAATTTACCTGTGGGTTCGCACTCGACTGTTTGGTTGGATGCCCGCAATTTCTCTTGTGAGCAGGTTCTTGTGGCAGTTAAAAATTACACCTCTGATTCAGTCAAGGTTGTGGTGCTCTCGTCCTGTCCCAGTGATGAAGAGGGGCTTGCCGTGGTTCAGTGTGGAGCCGTTGGCTACTGTCATGTGTTGGCTCATTCAACACAGTTGCAAGAGGTGGCGCTGGTCTTGGCGCACGGAGGTTTGTGGTTGGGTGAACAATTGCTGCAAAAGATAACGGCGGCTTCCATGTGGGCAGCACGACAGGCGCCAGAAGCTCAAGTTAATGGCTTGGCTCAGCAAAGTTTGGCCAAGTTGACCGAGCGTGAAAGCAAGGTTGCTCTGGAAGTTTCAAAGGGTGCCACAAATCGTGAAGTTGCTCAGGTGCTTCACGTCAGTGAGCGCACGGTTAAGGCTCATCTGACCTCTATTTTCGATAAGCTGGCTGTGCGCGATCGCGTTCAGTTGGCGCTGCTGATTAATAATATTCAGTTCTCCGAAAGAGCTCAGGCTGCCTCCTAGTCTTTTTGTTCGTTTATTCGTGTTTTTCTCTCCTCAAATGGCGTTTCTGCCCTTTGGTACAATGTGTCTAAGTCCTTGAATCTGTAGTATTTCGAGTTAATAACTCAAAATATCATTTGTAGGATTTGTCAGCATGCCATCAGCAACCGTTATCGCTACCGTTACCGCCGTTATTGGAAAGGTTTACGCCGTATCTGAACCCTCAACTGCCGGTGGTCAACCCACCAAAAGGTTGCTGAAAGTAGGGGGTCAACTGCGCGATGGAGAGGTTATCCAAACCACCGCTGAATCCAGCGTTGAATTGCAGATGAGTGATGCCAGTATTTTGCAGTTAACGGGCACAACCGTCACCCGTTTGACCCCTGATCTGCTGCAGAGCGCCCCCAATGCTGAACAGAGTGCTCTGGCTAACGACACTCTCATGCCCATTATCGAATCTATCTCTGACAATAAAGCTCTAGAATCTACATTCGAAATACAAGAGGAAGATGACGGAGGGCAGCAAGGCCACTACATCGTTCGTCTGGCTCGCATAGGTGAAGAGCTGGGTACCGTTTGGGTTGAGGAAGTGGACGAAGACATGCTCGTCGAAATCCCTACCCATAAAATCGCCACTATGGGGCTGACTGATTTTGATCCCATAGCCGCAGCGGCAGAAGCTGACCTTGTACGGGAGGCTGTTGATGAGCCTGTAACTCCTCCAGTAATTCCGCCTGTAGTTGATGCTTTACCCGTGGTTTCAGTGGCCGCTGTTGCCGTCACTGAAAATGCTGCGGTTGATGGTTCCGTTGTTGCGAATATAACCGCCTCCGATGCTGAGGGCGCGGTTGCGCTTTCCATCATTAACGACCCCTCTGGCTTCTATCAAATCAGTGGCACTACCGTCACTCTAACGGCGGCCGGTGCGTCTTACGTAAATACCAATGGCACGCTGCCCTACGATATTGATGTGCAAGGCACCGACTCCGGTTTGCAATCGGTCAGCGCTCAGGCTGCGCCGCAGGTAACCCCAGTTGATGAGCTGCCCGTTGTGACGGTTACAGCGGTGAATGTCACCGAAAATTCAGCAATTGATGGCTCTGTCGTTGCCAATATTACGGCCATAGATGAAGAGGGTACGGTCGCCCTCGTCATCATTAACGATCCCTCCGATTTCTATCAGATTAGCGGCAATACCGTCACCTTAACGACGGCCGGTGCGTCCTATGTAAATGATAATGGTTCGCTGCCCTACGACATAGATGTGCAGGGCACCGATAGTGGCTCGCAAATTGTTTCTGCTCAAGATACGCCGCAGGTGACTCCATTTGATGAGTTGCCTGTTATTACCGTTACTGCGGCTACTGTGGTTGCGAATACTGCATCACTAGGTACTTTGGTGGCTAACTTTTCGGCGTCTGATGAAGAGGGCGCAGTTACCCTTTCTATTCTTAATGACCCGTCAGATTATTTTCAGATTTCAGGTAATACCATAACCCTGACCACTATTGGCGCTGCTTATGTGGTGGCAAATAATTCGCTGCCCTACGATGTCGAAGTTCAAGCTCTTGATTCAGGTGCTCAAACGGCATCCTCATCTGCAACTCCAATTGTTACTGCCACGAACAGCGCTCCAGTTTTAACAGGCGACTTAGCCGCAGTTGTTGATGAGGGTGGTAGTTATTTACTGACTTCTGCTGACTTAGGTTACACCGATAGCGATGATTCTGATTCAGAAGTGACGTTCACTGTCGGCACTTTCGTCAACGGAAAAATTCAAGTTAACGGTGCTGATGCTACTAGTTTTTCAGGTGCAGAACTGACTGCAGGGCAAGTTGTCTTTGTTCATGATGATAGTGAAACTCTTACCGCTTCTTTTTCAGTAAGTGTTGAAGATGGTGATGAAGATGGTAGTGCGCCTGGGACTTCTACGTTTACCTTTGGTGTAACGCCAATGAACGATATGCCGGTTGTTGATGCGACGGATGTGACGGGCGGGGTGACGGAACTGGTTACCGCGGTCGGCAACCTGACCGACAGCGGCTCGATAGGCTTCAGCGATGTGGACGTAAGCGACGTGCACAGCGTCAGTGTTACGGCCACCAGCACCACACCGCTGGGCAGCTTGACGCCAACGATTGACACCGTGAACGGTGAGATCGATTGGAGCTACAGCGTAGCGGCGTCGGATGTTGAGTACTTAGGGAAAGACGAAGAGAAGGTTGAGACGTTCACGGTCACCCTGGATGACAACGAAGGCGGGACGGTTGATCGCACGATCACCGTGACGATCACGGGCACGAACGATGCGGCGACGATCACGGCCTCGGTCTCGGAAGACACGGACGTTGTTGAAAGTGGCGACGGTGTTGC
>JAVJHY012285074.1:0-13568 GCA_035593235.1 Phascolosoma agassizii | reverse complement strand
AGACACCTTAACGGTGGACAGTGTTGACGGAACGGACAGCTACACGATCACGGTGGACATCGACGGCACGAACGATGCGGCGACGATCACGGCCTCGGTCTCGGAAGACACGGACGTTGTTGAAAGTGGCGACGGTGTTGCGGGCGACAGTTCCGCGGGCGGCACGTTGAGTGTTGCGGATGTTGACGACGGCGAAGACGCGTTGGCGACGCCAGGTTCACTGGCGGGCACGTACGGCACGTTCACGTTGAACACGGGAACGGGCGCGTGGACCTACACGCTGGATCAAACGCGTACGGCGACGCAAGAACTGAATGGCATCGACAGTGTGCAAGACACCTTAACGGTGGACAGTGTTGACGGAACGGACAGCTACACGATCACGGTGGACATCGACGGCACGAACGATGTGCCTGAAATAACCTCGGCGAGTACAAACGACTCCGGCAGTGTGACAGAGCTGGTTGACGGGCATCCAGGTGAGGATGTTGATGACCTTACGGATACTGGCACGATCACATTTACCGATGTTGATTTAAGCGATACGCATACAGCTACAGTAAGTGGCACAGTCAAAGATGGTAGTGGAGACCCAATTGGAAGTCCGCTGGGAAGTTTATCGTTAGGTGCGGTGAATCAAGCGGGCAATACCGTTGGTTGGACGTACACGGTAAATGATAGCGTTTTAGAAGACTTGTCTTCAGGAGATACTTTAACGCAAGTTTATACGGTGACCGTTGATGACGGTGAAGGTGGCACGGTAGATCAAGATATAACTATTACGATCAATGGTACAGACGACGGTGCTGTTGTCACTCTAGATGATGTGAATGTTGATGAAGGCGCCGGCACCGCTACGATAAGTGCAAGTGTGAACGAAGCCGTAGCGGGTACACCGCTAGTTATCAATTTGAGTAATGGCGAGAGTATTACTATTGGTGTTGGAAATACATCAGGAGTATCAACGTCATTCTCAATCCAAGGGGATGATGTTTACGTCGACGATGAGAGTTATGTTGTTTCGATCTCAACGACTACGGGTGGAGACTATGACTCATTAAATATTACTGACACATCAACTGTAACGATAAGCGATACGGTTGATGACGTTACCGTCAGCCTAAGTGCGGATGTCAGCACAATCACAGAGTTGGGTGGAACGATTACTTACACAGCGACGCTGAGTCATGACAGTGTCGGCATTACAACCGTAAACACTACCCTGGGTGTTATCTCAATTGCTGATGGTGATAAGACCGGCACGTTACTGCATGTTGTGTCTGAAGAGGATGTATTTGTAGACAGCACACCTAATATCGTCAATGCCATTAGCACTGCTAGCGGTGGTGATTTTGAAAATATTGATGAAATTACAACTTCTATTTCGATCCCAGTTACTGAAACGACTTCGACGGTTACTGCTAAGTTAACGGCTACCAGTCCCGCATCAGAAGACGGTGGTTTGGTGACCTATACCGTTACGTTAAGCAATGCCGACACTCTACCTGTTGGCGGCCATAATGGCGTAGACGTTACGCTAAGTAATGGGCAAGTTATTTATATATCCGCGGGTTCTACCAGTGGCTCAATAACAGGCGAAGTTAATCAAGACGATGTTTACACCGGCGGTGGAACATCAAGTGTCTCTATCACTGCAATAGAAGAGGTTGATACCACGTCGTATGACTTTACGGCCTCTGACGGCGGTATCACAACGGCTTACAGCGGTTTTGATGACACCTTGGATTTAGCGGCAGCAACGTCTGGCGCTACAGCGGCAACATTAGAAACGACAGCGTCAGGTCTGGCTGTTGATGGAGATGGATTCATTGACGGCAGCACTCAAGAGTTTATTGTTTTGGACTTAGGTGCTCTTACGTCGACAGCAACATTTACGTTGGATAATTTTGAGGGTGATGATGTTGTTCGAGTGGTTGCTTACGATGGTAGCGGTAATCGCATTGGTGTCATAGAGCAAGCTTTTGCCGACTTTAGTAGTACCGAAATTAAAGTCACGAGTAATGATTTTGGTGGGGACTTTGCCACCTTAGCTGTAGGTGGTGTTGATGCTACCGATGAATTCAATGTTGAGTCGTTATACACAACCGTTTCTAGAAGTGCGGCCGATGAATTCGAAAACTTAACGTTTGATGCAACCGCAGCAGACACGACGCTGACCGATGATGTCGACGTCACAACGGTTAGCCTGACCGGCCCAAGCGATGTTGTTGAAGGTGCGAATACCACGAATTACACCGTATCCCTTAGTAATGGGGTCCCAGCGGGCGGCAGCGTTACCGTTAATCTTACCTACAGTGGTGTCCTTAATGGTACCGACTTTACGGGTCAAACCAGCGTTGTTATTGCCGCAGGCGCATTGAGTAATACATTTACGATCGCGGCCATTGATGATGCGTTGGCCGAGGGCGCAGAAGATTTCACGGTAACTATAGGAACAATTACCGACACCGGTAGTGACTTTGAGTCTCTGCTTGCTCACGGTATTAATAACAGTGTGACCACCACCATTGCCGCCAGCGATGCGGCGACCATTAGCCTGACCGGTTCAGCGAATGTCAGCGAAGGTGGTAACGCGAGTTACACGGTCGATGTGAGTGACACCATTGTTTCGGGTGAGACCATTACGGTGAACCTGGGTATCAATGATGTTGATACCAGTAGTGCCGACTACGCGAACTTTGCAACGGCGGTGGCCACGGCCATTGGTGTTCGCACTGATTACAGTTTCAGTGGTGGCGTCTTGACGTACACAGGCACCGGAATCACGCCGGTGGCGTTGGTGATCAGCTTGGGTGTAACGGATGATGCGTTCGCTGAAACAGCGGAAGATTACATGGTGTCGATTGATACCGTGGGTGGATCAGCGGGCAATGTAACGTTAGATGCCAGCGCCAGTGTCACGACGACCATTGCGGCGAACGATGCGGTAACGGTTGGAATCAGTGGCGGCGGTGCGGTAGCCGAAGGGGCCAACGCGAGTTACGCGGTGGCGGTCAGCGGAGCGGTTCAGTCGGGTGAGACGATCACCGTTGATATTGCGCTGTCGGATACCGATACCACGAGTGCGGATTACGCGACATTCTTATCGGCGGTGGGCACCGCGGCTTCGGGTACTGCAGGTTGGAGTTTAAGTGGCAGCACGTTGACGTACACGGGTACGGGCAGTGCGCCAGCAGCGTTGAACATTAGTTTGGCGATCACCGATGACAGTGTTGCCGAAAACGCGGAAGCGTTTGATGTTGACCTGAGCAGTGTGGGCGGCAGCGCCAATGCCAGTTTGGGCACCAGCACTGCGACCAGTACGATAGCGTCCAGCGATGCAATTACCTTTGCCATTAGTTCAACCGCAAGTATTTCAGAAGAAGCTGCAGAGACTGCGACCTTCACGGTCACATTAGGTGGTGGATCTCTTGCGGCTACGAATACGGCCAGCGTTAACATTGCAGCGAGTGGCGCTACCAGTGGCACGGATTACGATGCGTTCTTAACAGCAGTTGGTGCCGCGGCGGGTGCGACGGCGGGTGTGAGTCTGAGTGGTTCGACACTGACGTTTGATAAAGATTTTGTGGGGCCTGGTTTTAACTTTACGGTTAGTGCGATCGACGACAGCGATGTTGAAGGTACAGAGACCATTACCGCTACGTTAAGCAGCGCGACGGTCGTTGAAGGTACGGTGAGTATTACCACAGCGAGTACAGATACAAGTATTACCGAACTCGATCAAGCGATCACCATTACGATTGCCGATACTCAAACAAGTATTGCTGAAGAAGCGGGTGAAAGTAATACCTTCACCATCAGCTTGAGTGAAGCAATGAACAGCGGCAATACCGTGACGGTAGCGGTTGGCTTGAGTGGCGACAGTGAAGATGCTGATTTAACAGTTGGCGCGCAAGCGGCGTTGCAAGCGGTGGCGGATGCCACCACCGGCGTGAGCTTTGACGGCACGACTTTGACGTTTATCGATACGTTTGTGGGTACCGATTTGGCGTTCACTGTGACCGCCTCTGATGATGCGCTGTTAGACAGCCCGGAAACCTTAACGGTTGGCTTGAGCGGAGCGACGGCGGTTAACGGTAGCGCAACGGCGTCTGATAGCGAGTCGGTGATCATTACCGACACTGATGCTCCCCCCACCACTAATAATGTATCTGCCGCAGGTGATGAAGACGCCACCTCCATTGTAATTACTTTAAGCGGTAGTGATGCCGACGGCACAGTGGCTAGTTTCGCCCTTGACGGTTTACCGGCGAACGGTACTTTATATACGAATGCCGGGTTGACCTTGGTAGCCGCGACTGCAGTTGACTACGCGGCTTCAGCCAACACTTTGGCTTTGTACTTTGTACCTGACGGCGATTACAACGGCGCTACTGGTTTTACTTATACCGCTAAAGACAATGACGGCCTAGTGGATGCAACGGCTGCAACGGCAACGATTACTGTCAGTCCAGTTAACGATGCTCCGGAGCTGAATGTCACCGTGGGTGCGGACGTTGATGAAGGCAGTGCAGCGTTGAACCAAGTGGTGGCGAGCTACACCGCCAACGACGAAGAAGACGGCGTACTGACCAACAGCATCGTGCTGACGAACAACGGCGCGGGCTACTACCAGATCACGAATGGCGTGGTGAGTTTAACCACAACGGGCGCTAACTTTGTAAATGGCGGCGGTGTATTGCCGAACGTACAAGTGAGCGTGAGCGACACCAGTGGTGCGGCGAACGACACGGCAACTTCGAGCGACGCGATTACCACTAACTTGGTGAACGATGTTCCGGTGCTGACTGGCGACTTATCAGCAACTGTCGATGGCGCAGGCACTTACTTAATAACAACCTCAGACCTCAATTTCACCGATGAGGACGATGTAGCAGCGGATGTGACATTTACCACTAGCTCTGCCGTTAACGGAAAGATTCAAGTCAATGGTGCTGATGCAACGACATTCTCTGGTGCCGATTTAGCGGGCGGTCTTGTGACTTTTGTTCACGATGGTAGTGCTGGAACCACTGCTTCTTTCTCTGTGAATGTTGAGGATGGCAATGAAGATGTCAGTACGCCAATCAACAGCACCTTTAACTTTACAGTTAACGCTATTAACCAAGCTCCAACCAACACAGTCCCCTCAACACAAACGTTCACAGAAGAAACTGCTTCAACTATTGCGGGCTTAAGTGTTTCTGATGTTGATGCGGGAACTGCGGCTATTTCCTACACCTTAAGTGTTTCCAATGGCACTTTGACGGTTGGCGGAGTTGGCGATGAAGTTGTTGCCGGTAGTGGTACTAGCACGGTTGTTATCGTCGGTACGCTTGCAGAAATTAATGCGGTGTTGGCTGCGACTGATAATGTGGTTTACACCAGTACGGGTGATTTTGTAGGTGACGATACTTTAACTGTTACCACCGACGATCTTGGTAATAGCGGTTCAGGCGGCGCTAAGACAGATACAGACACGGTAACGATTACTGTTGAAGAAGGTGAGCCTGAAGCAAAAGATGATGTGCACTTAAGCGATATGTTGCCTCTTTCTAGTGGCGGTACAGGTACTTCGAGTGGCAATGTTATTACGGGTGAAAAAGGCGGTGTGAATGCAGCCGATACCTCAGTAAGTGACGGTCCTTTAATTGTTACCGAATTTACTTATACAGATGCAACAAGTGGTTCGTCTGTAACCAAAACGTTTGGTGGTGGTGGTGTTAATGGTACGGAAGATGGCGGTGTTGAAGGCGTTGGTGATGGACGCTTCTTCACTGCACAAACAGTCTTGGGAGACTTGGTTTTCTATGAAAGTGGTTATTACACCTTCGATGCAACACTGCCCGCGAGTTATGATTTCACCGCTTCAAAGTTAGATGGTGTAGAAGCTTATGCCTTTACTAACTTAGATATTGGTGAGGCGCTTACTCTTGATGTTGTGGGTAACCCTACCGGAGATGCAGGAGCAGGTAGCTCACCAGCAATGGTAACTACCAATGCCAACGGCTTGGCTGTTGATAGTGGTGGCAATGACACGGCACTGCTTGATACTGCTGACGCTGAGTCTATCGTAATTGATCTAGGGGCTCTGACCTCTAATGCGGTGGTTACCTTTAATGACTCGGAGAGTAATAACGACCATATAATCGTTTATGTGTATGGTGACGATGGTGCTCTACTTGGAAGTTTTGGGGGCAGCACTAAAGGTGTTAGTAGTATTTCACTTGATGATACTTATGGAAACTTCAAATACATCACAGTGACAGGTACAGGCACCGATGATGAGTTTACACTGGCGGGTATTACCGGCATCAACTACGCCGTTGTGGACGCAGATGTAAATAGTCTATCTGAAGTCATTAGCTATACCGTTGAGGATGATGATGGCGATCCAGCTACGGCTAGCTTAACGATCTTGCCATTTACCTCACCTAATACTCCCCCGACGGCTAGACCCGATGTTGCCACGGTTGACGAAGGTGGTGCGGTTAATATTAAAGTCATTGCAGGTGTTGATGTCAGTAGCACTGATACCGATGATGACACCATCGATCTTGCCAGTATTGTTATCCAATCTGGTCCATACGATCCTTTGGACGTGGGAACTATAGTCGGTTCAATAACTGTCAATACAGACGGTACAGTGGATTACCACCACGATGGTTCTGAGCCTCCTGTTGGCGGCGAGGTGATATTCACCTACACAGTTAAAGATCAGCTGGGACAAGAGTCGGAACCAGCCACGGTGACTGTCACCATTACACCGGTCAACGATGCGCCATTATTAGATCTCGATAAAGCGGATGCTACCGCTACAGGTACTGCTTATGCGGGTGACTATAACGAAGGTGATCCTGGTGTTGCTATTGCCAATGCCGATGTTGAAATAGTTGATGCAGAAAGTGATGATTTAACCGGTGCAACAATTACGCTCACGAATGCAGAAGCGAATGATCTCCTGACAGTTGGTGCTCTACCTGCGGGTATCACTCTCGACGGTGCTTCCACAGCAATCAATATTATTCTGACAGGCACGGGAACTGCGGCTGACTATCAAACGGCGATCGCGGCAATCACCTTTAGTAATAGTGTTGTACCCGTGGCGGGTGATCGTGTGATTGAGGTTACCGTTACAGATGGTGATGTCAGTGATACGGCTACATCAACTATTACCGTTACTACCAACGCTATGCAGCAAATTTCGGTTGTTGGTACGGACTCTGATGTGGCAGCAGTCACTGAAGATATGGATACTGACGTAGTTACAGATGGTATTCAGTTACAGCAAAGCGGCACGTTGAGTATTAATTTCGGTTTGTTTAATACCTCCACAACATTTGTCAGCAGTACCGTTGATGATGGTGGACAGTTGGGTACCTTGACCGTACTTGCCGACGGCACTTGGAGCTACGATGTCGACAATACCTCGGTGCAGTTCTTAGACAGTGGCGAAACGGTGGTTGAGACTTATACCGTTGCATCCGCTGACGGCAATGATACACAAACCATCACAGTAACGATTAATGGTGCGGCCGACACTCCAATTATTGATGTGGCTAATAGCATTATTAATCTTGCCCCCGACAGCACACACACTTTGAGTCTTTCTGATTTTAGTTTCTCGGATGTGGACAGCAGTGACAGTCTCGAATTTGTCAAAATTACAGCGTTGGAAACCGACGGAAAATTGATGCATTACAACGGTACTACGTGGGTCGATGTGACGTTGGACCAGGAGATTTCCGGTGCCGATATCGATAATGGTTTATTGGTGTTTGTCGTTGACCCTACTGAATCAGGTATAGATTACTCCGTCTTTAGTTTTGCTGTGACCGATAACCCTACACCTTCAGCGCCTGATTACAGTGCCTCGGCCACTATTACCTATAACGTGAAAACGGTTATCTCGGTGTCGGACCCTGTAGATGTAGACGAGGGATCCGCCACGGTATTTGTGATCGATTTAAGTTCGACACGTGTGGTTGATACTTTGCTCGATATCACTATGGGGGGAGAAGCAACCTCTGGCGTTGATTACGAATCTAGTTTGTCTACCCCGACGTCTCTACCACTACAGTATCGTTTGCAAAATGGCGACGGCAGTTATACCGCATGGACAGACATAACGGGTAGCCAAGTCACGCTTACGGCTGGTTTAACAAAAGCAGAAGTGAAAGTTAAAACCGTTACGGATGCCGTAGCGGGTGAAACCGAGTCTCTGGATTTGACTGCCACTATTAATACTGGCGGTGGCGATACCGCCAGTGACATGGCTAACGTATCGGATACGGGTGCCACCACAATTAACGATAACCCATCGCTGTTGGTGAACTCGCCTACTTATATCAGTGAGGGCGGGCAGGGTAGTTTTGAGGTCACGCTTACTGGTGTGAAAGCCACCGTTACACTGGTGGATATTTCGTTCGCCGGCGCGGCGGTATTGGGTACTGACTTCGACTACAGCTTGGATGGTGGGACGACTTGGATTTCGGACGATGCGATTAGGACCATCGCCATTGTCGGTGACGCGGATTATATTCAGGGCACATCCGTACTGATTCGATCGACTTCCGATATGTTAGCGGAGCAGGATGAGAAAGTTATTCTTATCGCCACCACCAGTGACAGTAATATTGCTAACGCAGATAACAACGTCAACGGTGAAACCTTTATTGTCGATGGCGTTATCTTGGCCATGGATGAAGATGGTGTGGGCGGCGTGACTACTGCGGTCGATGCCATGTATGACTATTCGTTGTTGGGGCAGGCCACTAACGGCACAGTAACTGACAACGGCGACGGCACATTAACTTATGTGCCAGATACGCACTTCTCGGGTACCGATACCTTTACCTACACCAAGACCAATGTGGTAGGTCAAACTACCACGGCGGTAGCGACAGTTAATGTGACGGCGGTGGCGGATGCTCCAACCATAACCATGACTGTTGGCGATGCGGTGCTGGGTGATAACGTAAGTGATAATACAGATCATGTTTTAAACGGTGGCTTTACAAATTATACCGGCACGGCACCGACATTGCTGTTGACGGGACTGACTGATTGGACCGCAGCTAGTACCGGTAATCAGACTATCTCACTTCTGAACGGAAACTCTGGTTACGGTGTAGACACCTCGGCAGATGGTAAAAAGAACTTAACGCTCACTCAGGTCATATCCACTGTTACCGATGGTGAAAGTTACACTGTGAGTTTCTGGTATGAGAATCCTGCCGTTGTGACCGGAGGACTTACGGTTACTTATGGAGGCAATGCAGTTGTATTTGACCCTGTGGTTGATTTTACTGCTGATGGGGCTGGTTTTGTGACTGGAACGGTTGTTGCCGGTCCAGATGCGGCGAGTAATACACTAGTTATTGAGGGTATTAACAGTACAGACTCTGGCGGCGGTGATGGCGCGGGTGTCATTATCGATGATGTCAGTATTAAGCTGGCAAGCTCAGTTCAGGAATACGACTACGCGGTCAATATCGATGTCGACCTAGTCGACGACGATGGCAGTGAATTCCTGCAAGACGTGGTTATCACGAGTAGCGACCTCCCTGCAGGTGCGACCTTGAAACTGGCTGATGGTACCGAGGTGATGAATGACTCGGGCGGCAGCAGCTACTCTTGGTCAGTGGCTGCGGCTTCTATCACTGGCTTGGTGCTGAGTGTTAATGAGCCTGTTGCTGCAGGGACTTTCACTCTAACCGCGACAGCGACTGCGGAGGAAAGCAGCAATGCAGATACAGCCTCGACAGTAGTTGTTTCAGGTTCAGTGGATATACCGTTAGCCCCAACCAACGACGTGCCAATTATTGGTGATTCAGAATTCGCTGTGACCAATGAGCCGGGCTTTACCGGAACCATTACCAACAGTATTCCAACTTACTTCTCAGAAGATGGGCCAAATATTTTCTCGTGGGGGGATATTTCAAATTTACCAGCCCTCTACGCAGAGGGTGAGGAAATCACCTTCAGTATTGCCTATTTACCCGATGAGGCGACTGCAACTTCAGGTACCTTAGTGGCCACAACGCCAACTGGCGGCACTATTTTCACGATTGAAATTGTACTGGATGAAACGACGGGAGAAACTTCGTTCAGTTATATCCAAGACTCTGAACTTATTGGTGTTGAAACCATTGTCGAGGGTGATCTTGCGTTACCTGGCGGTGGCAATGGCACTAATATGGTATTGACCTTTAACGATGCGGATGGTGTTGCATTGGATGCAGTCCTGACGTCAGAAAACACCTTGGATGGCACCAATGATAATACGGTCAACAGCAGTAGCCAGTATGTGGGTGTTGACAGTAATAACATGAATGCCGGCGACAAGTTGACCATGGACTTTGGTGCTGCCGGTGTTGCTTATGAAGATGCCAGTGGTACTTCCAGTGCCAACATGGTCTCGCAGATGACCATTAACTTGTTTAACTTTGACAGCGAGTCGGCCTCAAATACGGATGAACTAATTATTACCGGCACAGAAGTTGATGGTGATATTTTCATTCTAAATATCAGCAACAGTGACTTGGATGCCGAAGGTAATTACACCATTGTTTCGCCAACCGGTGAGGCGATTGAAAAACTGGTATTTGAAGGCGGCAGCAGTAGTTCATTTAAGTTGGGTGTGGTGAGCTTAGGTTCGATCACCGTCGAGAATGACTTTGCTATGGACCTCGAATTTAATGTTACGGATAACAATGGTGACACCGCGACGGGAACTGTGTCGCTGTCGCTCGATGGTGACGGTTCATTTGTCTATCGTCCCGAGGATGAGTTGGTTGACGGCAGTGGCGGTATTGATACCTTGATACTGATGCCTGATGAAGATCTGAATTTGTTTGTTGTCGATGACGATGTGATTTTAAACATGGAAGTGATCGATCTTAATAATGATTCCGACGGTGCTAATACCGCTCATATGTTGACGGGTTTGTGTTTGGCTGATGTGGTCGCCATAACCGATACTAATAACGAACTGAAAATATTGGGGGATTCTTCGGATACCGTGAAGCTTTCCTCTGATAATGGTACCGGTTGGGTGATGGGCTCGGATGTCGTTGAAGACGGTAAAACCTTTAACGTTTACACGCACCCAGATGACGTCACAGTTACATTAAAGGTCGAGTCTGCCATTAATACCACCAGTGATAGTATGGCGGTTACGGGTGCGGCAGGTGACGTAGATGACACATTAGATACCTCCAGTGGCGGTGATGACTTCTTAGTTGGTGGTGAGGGTGATGACACTTTAACTGGCGGGCTCGGCGCGGATGTATTCGCTTGGCATATTGGCGATGAAGGCACTAAGGGTGTTGGTAATTTTGCCACGGATACCATTACAGACTTTTCTGACGGTACTGATGTGTTAGATCTCAGTGATATTTTGGTGGGGGATAACGATCAAAATCTATTGGATTATTTAAGCTTCGAAAGCGATGGTACCGATACGACTATTCATGTCAGCACAGATGGAGGTTTTGCTACAGGTTACGATGTGGCTCAAGAAAACCAGCAAATTATTTTGCAGGGTGTTGATCTGAGCAGCTATGGCACCGACCAAGAAATTATCGATGCCTTGAAACTGTCGGGATCAATCATTACGGATTGATGTCCAATAACGGCAATCGATACTGATACGCATTGTTATCAGTGCCGATTGTCTTTAGCTGATTTTATAAAGGGTAAATATATGAAGCATAAAAATACTCTGACTAAGAACTTGTTGTCTGCCGCAGTTGTGAGCTTACTTTGTGGGCAAGCTTTTTTTGCGAGCGCTCAACAAGAGCCTTCAGTGGTTAATCTAAACGAGCCATCAGTTGTCGAGTTAGAAAAACCTTCACCCGTTATTTTAGAAACGTCTTCACCAATAATTTTGACGGGCCAATGGCAGCAAGGTGCGCTGTTGTTTGGTCAGGTTAATGCTGGAGAGAAAGTTCGTTTTTTAAATCATGATGTTCCTGTTACTAACGCGGGTCATTTTGTGATTGGCTTGGGGCGTGATGCCGCCAGTTCGGTTGATCTGAAAATTACCGATGTCGATGGTGTTGAACAACTTCAAACATTTGATGTGGCTCAGCGCGATTACAATATCCAAAAGGTAGAAGGCGTTCCTGCTCGCACAGTAAATCCAGATCCAAAGCATTTAAAACGTATTCAAAATGAAGCGTGGTTGGCGAAAAAAGCGCGCAAACAAATTTTGGATCGCGATGATTACCTAGAGACCTTTCAGTGGCCGGTCATAGGTCGGATCTCAGGTGTCTATGGCAGTCAGCGCTATTACAACGGTGAGGCTCGCCGCCCTCACTTTGGCGTCGATGTGGCAGTGCCAACCGGTACTCGCATCGTTGCACCTGCATCAGGGGTAGTAACGCTGGCCCATGACGATATGTTCTTCTCTGGCGGTACGCTGATTGTCGATCACGGTCACGGTTTGTCCTCCTCATTTTTACACCTCAGTAAAATATTGGTGAAAGATGGGCAGGTTGTGACACAGGGTGAGGAGATCGCCGAAGTAGGGGCTACCGGAAGGGTGACCGGCCCGCACCTAGATTGGCGCATGAACTGGTTTGATCAGCGGGTTGATCCACAGTTGCTGGTGCCGTCCATGGACGAGCTGCTATCGGCTCAGCCCAAGGCAGACTAAAGGCTGATAGCTAGTTTTTCATCCAATAAGGTTGGACTGTTAAATTGGGCTAAGGCAAAGACAAAACTTCGAGACTTGAGTAATATAGCGGTCAATTGAAACAAGCCCCATTGGAACGACATATGTTAGATAAAAAATTACTGGGTTTATTGGTATGCCCTGCGAGTAAAGCCCCAGTTGAGTACGACAAAGAAAACCAAGAATTGATCTGCTGGGCCAGCGGTTTGGCTTACCCGATCAACGACGGTATTCCGGTGATGCTGGAAAGCGAAGCGCGTCAAATCACCCTCGAAGAAAAAGAAGCCCACCAAGCGGCAAATAAAAGCGCCTAAGGCCAGCTTTTTACTTGACCAAACAGGACTTGGCTATGTCTGAAATTTCTATTTTTACCCGAATTATGGACGGCGAGATCCCAGCCGAGATCCTCTATCAGGATGACGACTGCATCTGCATCAAAGACATCGCCCCCAAAGCGCCGGTGCATGTGCTACTGATCCCCCGCAAACCTATTCCGCGCTTGGTGGATGCCAGCGCCGAAGATCATGCCTTGCTGGGGCAGCTGATGCTCAGAGCCGGTGAGGTCGCCAAGCTCTTAGGTGTCGGTGATGCCTTCCGTTTGATCGTAAACAATGGCGAGCAAGCTGGGCAAACGGTTTTTCACCTACATGTTCATATTTTGGGTGGTAAGAGTTTTAGCGAAGCTGAATTAGGCTTCTAAGTCGCCCGCGGTTGGTCTGTGAATCTTGGCCTGAGCCTCTACCGTCAAAGGGCTCAGCGCTGTTATACTCCCGTCCCTATACCTATTCGGCCTTTGGCCACCTTATTCTTGTGGATAAAGATTTATGAAAAGCGCAGAAATACGCGAAGCCTTCCTGTCATTTTTTGAAAGCAAAGGCCACACCCGAGT
>JAVJHY012284007.1:0-24633 GCA_035593235.1 Phascolosoma agassizii | reverse complement strand
GAGTAGGATGGCAGGACAATATGTTTGTAAGAGCTTTTTTGGATTAATCGCCATTCCATATTTTCTAATCATTGGATGCTTACCTTCGAATTGTTAATGGAACTATAGAGCCGATTACGGCCATGTAAGAACGTTTGCCGCTGACAGGCGATCGTAAAGCGGCTTCAGTTCGGTTTCATAGCGGCGCCATTTACCAAGAGATGTATTGTAAACCGGAGCCCGCACGTCTACTGCACTTGCCGTTGTCGACGCTTCCTCATTCTTATGGAAGTCCAGGATTTGATCCTGCCATTCCAAGCCGCAAAAGTTGATCAGGCGGCGCGCTTGCCCTGCCATATCCTCGACAATATCCTCATAGGACACGTGCAGTATTGCGTTGCCTAAGGTTCGCTCCCAATGAGCCATCAATTGACGATAGGCGATGTAATAGGTTGCTAGGGTATCCAGATCATATGAAAAGGGATAAGCCTGTTTGAAAAGGCTTTTATAAATTGCATAGCAGGCATCCATGGGATCACGCTTGAGGTGGATGATCCGAGCGTTCGGCAAGGCGCGGTTGATCAGGCCACAATACAGGTAATTCATAGGCAGCTTGTCGATAAAACGCGGGGCGTCAGGCACAATCTGGCGGGCAATCTTGAGATAATTATCACCGAGGGCTTTCATATCAATATCAAGGGCTAGCGAGACCATATCCAGTTTGGCCTTTTGCCCCTGACAGAGACGCACCATTTCGGCGCCGAATACCTGCAATTCTTCGGCGGATGTCACATCGCCATGGCTGCTGACAATGCGTTCCGTCAGTGTGGTGCCCGTACGGGGAAGTCCCAGAATGAAAACGGGCGATGGGTCCTCACACCCGGTCTTGATTCCGGCCAACGCGTCTGTTGTATGGACATCCGTGATTCTCTGGATTGTTCGCACGTCGCCCTGCACGTCATATTTAGACGTGCGATGGCGCAAATCGGCTCCTCGTTTGCGGTAAACGAATGATTCGGCATGGCGGCCCAAGTCTTCCAGCTCTTTTGCAAGAGCGTAAGATAATTGAATTTCTGCCAATTGAGGAAGCCTTTTAGTGAGCATATTCTTGAGCTCGTCAACGTGATTTCTATCTTCCGTTTGTTTGCGCAGGTCAGCGCGCGCTAAGATGGCTTCGAACTGCGACGGATCGAGCGCGATGGCTTTATCAAGGCTTTCCTCAGCCATCGCCATATCACCGAGAAAACGTCGATTCATCCCGAGATTAAAATGGGCGGTGGCATGTTTGGGATCTGCCTTGACAGCAGTAGTGAAGACCTTGTTGGCCAATTCATGGTTTTGAAGCACCGTATAGACAAACCCCGCGTCACATAAAAGCCCCGCATCTTTGCCGGCATTCAGAGACAGGCCGATGTCCAAGTGGGTTTCTGCTTCATCCAGGCGAGATAAACCTAAATAGATACGCGCCGCAAGTATTTGCCAGCTGGCATTCTTCTTATTGTGAGAAAGTGCGCGTTCAATGGAGTCCAGCGCCTTAGCATAATTATTCATCGTCAATAACACGAGAGCCATAAAAGCCCAGCCAGATGCATATTCCGGATATTGGTTGACCACTTGTGATGCAAGCCTGCCGGCATCTTGAATGCGATTCTGGCCCAATAGCTGTTGGCCTTGTTCGATCATTTTTTTTGGGTCAGGTTTTGAGGTGTTACGTCCAGCTGGCATGAATTCATCCATGTCTTAATACTGTTCATAATCCAAAAAAAAAGGCGGTCACTATGGCCACCTCTTATTTGTTTTTAGTAATTTCAATTCAGTTGAATTTAGAAATTATATCCCAGATGCAGGCCAATAGTACGAGGGCGTGTCACAGTGATGTAGCTCCATGGAGCAGGGTCATCCGCTCCGCCGTTGTAGGCCTTTTCCCCAGTAAAGTTGCTTACATATAACTTAGCACTGTATGTGTCTGTCATGTAAGTAACACTTGCATCACCACGAAAATACCCGTCGAGTTCCATATAACCACGTTCGGGGGCACTTGGATTGCCGGCACTTGCAGCCGATACAAAATCAGAACGATACATACCATTAGCATGGAAAATCACTTCAGCATCAACACCAACGTTAAGAATATAGTCAAATGAAGCTGTGACCATATGCTCGGACGTATTTGGAAGAGGGGATCCATCGACAAGCGGTTGTGAGATAATATCACTTATCAAGCCATCTTCTGTGATTTCTGCATCCGTATAGCTGTAACCAAAGCTAAATAGCGCACTTTCAGCTAACGAGCCCGAAAGTTCAAGCTCTAAACCGCGTGATTGTGCAGCGGTCGCTTCTCCAGCAAACGGAAGCCCAAGGAAAGGATCAGCGGATGATACCTGTGGGTTTTCCCAATCGACATCAAACACTGCCAGTGTGTAACTCATCGCACCATCATTCAATCGGCCTTTAACGCCAAGTTCAATGTTAGTTACTTTGTCAGACTTATAACCCTTGGTTGCTGATGCATCATTGTTCAAAACCAGACCTCGGTTTTCGTACACGGCGAAAGGCAACACATTTGCACCACCATGGCGGAAGCCTTCAGACCATGTGAAATACACATTCATGTCGTCATTCACAGCATAGGAGGTATTGAATTTGAAGAGGGTATCTTTGCCGTCTTCATCTGGAAAATCATCAAATGACAGTTTGCCGCATGTGGTCGGACAGACATAAGCGCTGGCATCGAAGTCCCATACCGGACCGAGACCTGCAACATAAGGCAGGCCAGATTCGAAATCCTGAACGAATGTCTGCTCGAAAGTCCTGAACCCGCCAGTGACTTGCCACGCATCGGTGATCTCATAAGTAAGCTCACCAAAGAGAGCCTTATCGGTATATTTAACGTCGCGATGAATAAAGTAGGTCGCATCACCATTACCGATGGGCCATGTATCAGGTGCAACACTAGCAAAACCAGGGCCAAATATTTGCCCTGTTCCCAAGGCATCTACGCCTTCGAGCCCAATAAATGTGAATAGATGGTTGGATGCCCAGTTATCATAACCCGGAGCAAACTGATCATAGCGCACTTTAAGTGTCTGTTTTGCATAATAGGCGCCAAGAACATAGGAGAAAGGGCCGTCACCATTCGACGCAAGGCGGAATTCCTGCGTGAAGTCTTCACCGCCACCGCTAATGTCCGTGAAGGAGTTCAAAGCAGGATAGTTGTAGTAAAGGTGAGGAATAAGTGCAGAATAAATCGGCGTCGTATCGAAAATCCAGTCACCTGATTTATCGGCATAGGATGTTGACGATGTCAGCGTTGCAAAACCAAGATCTGCTTCGACTTCGAAATTAGCAACAAGTGTCTCCCAGTCAGCGGGAGACAGGTAACCAGAGTTCTGTACATAATCTTCGTCAGCGTTTGGATTTTCGTACTGTGTATGACCCACATGGTCTTCTTGATACTGAACCAATGCCGAAATGTTCACATCATCGGAAACGTCAGCGGTAAAGCTCATACGCAGATATTTCTGATCGCTGTCATTTGCGTCGTCATGGACAGGGGCACTAGCCAAACCGGAATTTACAGGGTCAGATGGGTCGGCCAGTACAGGCTGATTGTCTGAATCAAGCGTTACCAGGTTGCCAACGTCAATAAAACCGGCTTGTTCTTGATAGCCTGCTACAATACGTAGGGCAGCTGTATCGCCCAACGGAAAGTTAATTAGGCCGCCGATGTCATAATTCTGGTCAGCCCCTGATGCTTCGGTTACAGATAAGTCTCCCCAGACTTTGCCTTCAAATTCATCGGGGTTAGGGGCTTCAGGCACAAAGCGGATTGTGCCGCCAAGGGAACCGGAACCATACAGCGTACCCTGTGGGCCACGAAGCACTTCCATACGGGCCATATCGACCATACGAAGGTTAGAGAATAATGGGATCTCACCGAAATAAGTAGATACTGGTGCAACCGTTATTTTAGGAAGGTCAGACGGGTTACCAGGTTCAAGGTTAAGACCGCGCAGGATCAGCGTACTACTTCCGCCTGCCTGTCGAGGGCCCTGATCGACAAAACTGACGCCAGGCACTGACCGTAATGCATCGTCCATTGTCTGAATGTTAGCCCGTTCCATTTGCGCGCCGGACAGGACAGAAATATTATATGGCACGTCGGTGACGCTGGTGGCGCGTCGGGTCGCCGTTACCAGAATCTCTTCCATTGTATTTTTATTCTCGTCCGCAACCTGGGCAAGAGCAGCACCGGTTGATAACAAACTCGTAGCAATGGCAGCGGAAAGACTATTGCGCCTGAAATTGATTAGTGGTTTTGACACGAGTGAACCTCCCAGGATCCTATTATTTTATCTAGATATGTTGAAACCAGCGTTAGTGTCCTGCCGACTGTCGGTGAATGACAGTTGAAGTCTATCGGGTTTTCCGATATGGAGTGTTTGAAAGGAAATCTTCTGTCATCGCCAGAGTCGAAATAATTACTGCTAGTGGTTTTTTGCGGTGGATCATGGAGTTTTCTCCTCCGGATTATATTGTTGTAGTCGAGCGGCCACTCAGATCGCACTAGCTGCTGAGTTCCTGCTTCGGAATCTTTGTATTCCGTATATCAGCTGCCTCAGTGTCCACTGTATTGAGGCTTTGAAGAATCTTGATTGTCGAAAGCCAGCTTATTAAAACCCTGAAGCGGGCGTCGACATGGTGGATGACGGCAGGTAATCTACTGTTTTCACTGGTGGTTTAAGAGTGGGAGTGGAATGATGAAGCCGATAGGTCAAATGAGTGATCTGGATCTGAAGTTGCTTCGAGTATTTAAGGCCGTAGTGGAGGCTGGCGGTCTGTCCGCCGCCGAAGTAAGCCTGAATATGAATGTATCCAATATCAGCACCCGGTTATCGGATCTGGAAAAGCGCCTTGGATTGCGGCTGTGTGAACGGGGGCGACACGGCTTTTCACTGACCGAAGACGGGCGGAAGATCTATGATGCGACTCGGGAATTAATACAATACCTGGAGTATTTTACCTGCCAGGTGCAGGCGACTCAGGCACATATTGCCGGGGAGTTGCGACTGGTTCTGACGGAAAACACCCTCTCTGACCCTAACTTTCAAATCGTACCGGTTCTGCAGCGATTCCAGTCTCAGGCACCACAGGTGCATATTCTGTTAGATCAGGGCACCCGTGCTGAGGTCGAGCAAGTCGTTGTCAATGGTGAAGCACAGCTGGGGATCTGCGCCCTGACCAACCCGCTGGACAATCTGGAGTGCCACTACCTGTATTCTGAAGAGTCTTTTCTTTGCTGCGCCAGCCCGCACCCCTTATTCCTCAGGGAGGCTGAGGCGGTGACTAAAGAGGATATCGATCAGTGCTGTTTTATCGACCAAGCTCCGGGGCGTCATGGAGCAGATCCTATCATCGGTGCGAAGCAAACTGCTACGGCGTCGTCCTTGGAGTCCAGAGCGATTCTAATCCTGTCGGGACACCATGTCGGTTTTTTGCCCAGCCATTATGCGCAGCGTTGGACCCGGGCAGGGCAGATGCGGGCGTTACTCCCTGAGACTATGTGTTACAGCAAGGATATGTACGCACTGACCAAGAAAGGGCGAGCCTCCAACCCGGCTTTAGAGAAGTTTATGGAGGAGCTGTTCCGGTTCTCGGTTACTAAAATTGGCCAGTGTTGAAGAGCTTATGTCCTGATTTTGCGTTTAGTTCTCAGTATGTAATTCCCGTTGTATCGCATCGAGCAACCACTGCCCGGCTTGCCCAGAATCTTATCGGTACTCCAGATGCAGTGCACCGGGCAGCGCTTGCCAAAGGTACTTTATTTAGTCAAATAGTTATTCATCACTTTACCTAGGTCATAGAGGGCATTGGCCATTTCCAAATCGCCACTGGCGGCGGATGTATAAGTCGAAAACTGCACGACCACGACTTTAGTTTCAGTATGGGCATACAACAATTGTGCGCCCAATCCCAAGTGACAAAGGACGCTACCGTTAGATGTCATATGATTGTGGTACTTAAAGTCTTCACCAATGTAATAATCGGTGCCCTTTGTCGTATCGAGACAATCCTCAATCCAGCTCTTAGGGATCACTTGCGTACCGTCGTTGGCCACACCCTTATTGGCAAAGAGCTGAGCGTAACGGGCTAAGTCTCGCAAGCCGATAATGAGACCGCCACTACAGATTGCCGCCCCCAGCGCATCAACACAGAAGTAAGCATCGGCTTGCGCATCGATATGCGCGTAAATTAACTCTTCAAACAGCTGAGTAAAACGTTTGCCGGTGACTTTTTCTGCGATAAAACCCAGCACCTCGGTATTAGGGTCCATGTAGTTGGTGTGTGCATTCAGTGTTAAATCTGGGTCGTGTTCGATTCCTTTGATATAAGCTAAAGCCCCTTCAGCTTGTCCACCGGCCTCGGGCCTCCACCCGGTTACCATTTCGTATTCATGAATTTCTGCATTGGCATCCGTGAAATCTTCATTGAATTTTAAACCGACGTTCATATCCAATAAATCTTGTAACTTAACGCCCTTAAAACCATTGCCAATACCAGGTATGTAGTGATCAACGCTTTGCTGAAGATCAATCAAGCCTTGCTCAACCAATATGCCCACAACCGCACAGGCCGTGGTTTTGCTGATTGACTGAGATAAATGCCTCTCGTCAGCGCTCATTCGGCACTGGTTTTCATAAATAATATCGTCACCCTTGAGAACCATCAGACCATTACAGTGACTTTCTTTGATGTACTCATCTAGGTGCATATCCTTGCCACGAAAAGCAATCGTGACGGAGGACAGATCCACAAGTTTTTCTTGTAAGGAATGAGCATTATCCTGTGCTAATGAAGCACGAGAAATCTTCTTCGTGTAGGGAAAAATGTCAACGCTGTGACGATAGCTCCAATTACGATTGGCGGGCTGACTCCAATTCGCTAAATCAATGGTTGTACCGTCCTGATTCAACTCAAGATGCGGAGCTTCTTCAGAAAACTCTAGGACCTTGTTGTCATCGGTTACATGCTTGTCATTCATTCCTGACGTCTCTATTGTGTGTTAAAACTGGATTCTTTCTATTCCGGCGAGTTTGGCTGGCGCCTTTTTTCAGCACATCGGTAATATATCGCCGAAGAATACGCCCCCTTACGCAAAGCTCAAATAATCTACACCGAGCGGCCCAAGGTATCAACCAGCTTACTGATTTCAACATTGTGTGACCAATCCTGCAGGCACACCCCTGTCCGT
Organism: Phascolosoma agassizii; assembly: GCA_035593235.1. NCBI lineage: Eukaryota > Metazoa > Annelida > Sipuncula > Phascolosomatiformes > Phascolosomatidae > Phascolosoma > Phascolosoma agassizii. The sequence goes on along the minus strand of JAVJHY012284007.1, from coordinate 17,402 downwards.
CTTCAAACAAATGGAACAGACGTAGCGATTATTCAGTGGAGAGTTTTGTTCCTCGTTTTCATGTTACGCGGCGTGTCATTGATAATGCGAACGACGTTTCGCAATGGTCCTCTTTTTGATCTTTTCTCGCTTCGCTAGTATCGATTGTCCGCGTCCGAAGTAGACATCAGCTGGCGTCAGGTTCTTCAAGCTCTCATGGTATCGCTGATAGTTGTAATGATCGGCGAACGCCTCGATCTGCCTCTCGAGATCGCCCGGCAAAAAAATTGTGCTCCAGAAATATGCGGTTCTTCAACGTCTGGTGCCAGCGTTCGATCTTGCCTTGTGTTTGCGGGTGGTACGGTGCACCATCAACATGGCTCATCCCATTGTCGGTGATCCAGTCCGCGAGTTCGTTTGAGATGTAGCTCGATCCATTGTCTGAGAGCAAGCTCCAGAGTTTCGGTAACATCGCGACTGGTCATACCGGTGCACAGCTTCGAGGAGATCACGTAGCGCGAGAAGTCGTCCAGTATCGTCGACAGATACATTCCAGCCCCAGCCAATAATCTTCAGGTAGGTAAAAGCTGTTTGCCACATCTGATTGATGGCCGTGGTCTTATACCCCTAGGGCAGGCTTCGCGCCCTTGAACTCGCTCGCCGCCTTGATGACGATGAACGCCGGACTGGTGATCAGATCGTGGGCTTTCAGAAGCGGGTAAACCGAGCTTTCCGAGACAAAGTACTTCTCGGTGTCTGTACAGGTCACCGCCAGCCCGCGCGGGCTCAGTTCCGGTCTGTCCAGCGCCAAAGTGATTAACCGCTCTCGAACGTTATCGGGGATACGGTTCCACACCCGCGCCGGCAGCGGCGCTTTGTCCTGCAACGCATCCTCCCCATCCCCGAGCATGCTTTATTTGAGCAGCCGCAGTTCCAGCGTTTGCTCGGCAACCACTTCTTTGAGATCCCGCGCTTCACGCCGCAGGTCGGTGACTTCGCTGGTGTTGGCCTGACGGACAATATCGCCAGCCAGGCGCTTCTTACCGGCTTCAATTAAGTCTTTGGACAATTTCAAGAGTGCCGCGACGACAGCCGGTGCGTCTCAGATAAGGCAGGGAATATACAAGTCATCGGTGCAGAAGTGGCGTAACTATGAACCATGGCTCGGCGAATTTCGCGACGGACTGGAGTCGGCCGATATATTGAACTGGCCTGAGCAAATAACGTGAGCCCCGCTCCGCAACCTCAGCCACAAGATTGCGAAGGAGCACTACCCACCCCAGAACTCTAGAGAGCAGATTCCTCCGCTGTATGCAGGCCGCGGTCGGCCATTGATGCGATTAGCTTCCGTGCGCCGAAGGCCGCTGCCGGTGAGGCGAAGCCGGATGAACTGTGATCTCCACCGAGAATCTGTGCGCAGGCCTCTGCACCCATAACTCCGGTCTGGATATAGGGCGAGTTACCGCGCAGGGTAACGCGAACGCCAGCGGTGTTGCCACGGCCAATGCAGGAAATTACGCAGCGGTTAAGGTCAGGGTTTTCACGGCCGGGCTCGTCTGTCACGATCTGACCACCGATTGCATTTGTCATTTCTTCCTGTTCCTCGGGCGACTTGTCGCGATGATTCTCTTCGAAGTCGACGAGGATGCCGTGGATTGCTCCAAGCAGCGCCTGATTCTTGAAGGCGACTAGCGTCGAACAATTCGTCACGCGATCGTCATTCTGATACCAAAGTGATTCGGCGCCGCCGGACCACGGTAAGGAGTTCAGAATCTTGGACGAGTCCGGGATTTGCACCGGGTACATCGTCGCGGCCGGCCATTCCTGCAGTTCGTTGCGTTCCAAAAAATACTGCGGCTTCGTACACATTCTTAAGAAACTCTTTGTCGACGCAACGGACGTGTCGGAATCGCCGAGATAAACGATGTCGAGACTGTCAATGCCATCCGTCTCCAGGGCGACCTCAGCGGCGAGTAGGCCTGCGGTCCACATCCACGACATCGCGGGGCACAGCAGCAAGCCTTTCGCTTCGAAGTCGACGCCGTAGGTGTCGCGAATGTGCGTGATCCAGTCGGTTTCACCCGTGGTGTCGAGATAGTTGCAGCCGGCGGCTAATGCAGCTTGTACGACGGGTTCGCCGAGTTGCATGAACGGCCCAACTACGTTGTAGACGATCGTCTTGCCGTCCAGCAATTCGGTAAGCGCAGCGACATCGTGTTCAACGGCCCGGCACTCGTACTGAGCGTCCTTGAGCTCTGCAATAGCCGCCATTTGCTCTTCGAGTCGTTTCTGATCGCGTCCCGCAGCGATAAATGGGATGCCACGTTCTGCGAGGTTCCAGGCAATCAATTTGCCCGTGTATCCGCTCGCGCCATAAATTACTACCTGTGGGTCACTCATCGTATTCTCCTGATAAATCGATTGACTTCAAAGCGTCTCGCTGTGGACGTTTGCTGCATGTGGATCAAAGGCGTCGAGCAGGAAGCGCTCCTGCGGTTTCTCCGAAGCGGTTTTTGGAATCTCGTCGACAACCTGGACAAATGTCGGTATGTGGCTGGCTTCGAGTGCGGCGCGGCAGGCTGAAAACACAGTAGCAGCGTCTAAAGCGCCGGATTTTTCTGCGACGATCGCAGCGACGACTTCTTTCTCACCCGGTGTGTTGTCCTTCGTGTGTACGCCATATACAAACACGTCGGAAACGGATTCAAGTTCAGCAATCGCTTTCTCGACGAACGCAGGGTTCACGAAGTTGCCATTGCAACGAATGCCGCCGCCGGCACGGTAATCAAAAAAAATCCAGCCGTCTCTATCTGTGTGGCCGATATCGCCCGATCGAAACCATCCGCCAGCTGTTTTTTCCGCACTTGCTTTCGGGTTCTTGAAATAGGCGACGGGTGGCGCGGTCTCATCGGCATTCTTGAAGCACATCTCGCCCGGCTCACCAGGAGCAGCCTCGTTATCGTCTTCGTCGAGAAGTTTGCAAATCATCGACGGTGGCGCTTTGCCAATACTGCCGATCGGACCTGCGCCCGGCGGATTCAGTGTCAGGCCGCCTTCAGCCGTGCCGTAGAATTCGTAGATGTCGACATCGAAGCGTTCTTTGAAATCGTCCCAGATTGCGGCAGGCATACCCGCCGAAAATACGTAGCGAACAGGATTGTCTTTGTCGTTGTCTTTTGCGGACTCCGAATAGATCGCCGTCGTCATGCCGCCCAGCAGATTGAATACGGTGCAACCATAGTGACGTGTGATGTCCCAGAGTCGTGACTTCGTAAACTTTACGCTGATGACGCCACGTAAGCCCATCTTGAGAATATTGCCGAGCGTAATGAGCTGTGCGTTGGCGTGCGTAAGTGAAAGGCCGGTGTAGGGCCGATCATCGGGCTGAAATCCGATAACAGGACCGAGTTTTGCGATCGAACCAAAGCGCGCGTGTGCTGCGAGGATCGCCTTCGGATCGCCGGTCGTGCCGGATGTGTACAACATTTGCATCGGATCCATGGGATCGGTGGCGAGAACCTCGATGTCGGGAGTCTCCTTTGCGAGGACATCACCAAGCATCGTAGTCGCCTGAGACATATCTGGCTTCGTCTTGCCTGCGCCGGTATCCAGAATCCAGACCCACTCGATAGTCGGGCACTCGGAAATAACTTCGAGCAGGTTGTCGAGCGCATAGTCTGCAACGACGACGCCCTTGCACTCGGCGAACGACATCATGTACTGCAGCTTATTGCCACGCGTGCGTGCGTCGATCGGAACAAAAACAGTATTTGAAATTGATGCGCCGACCATGACGTCGACAAACTCGGGATGGTTTTGCATCACGAGCGCAAAAGGCTCGCCCTGCTGCATGCCTTGGCCGATCAGCGCATGCGCGATTTTTCGGCCGTTGTTCCAGAGTTGCTGGTAGGTTCGAATTTCTTCGTCAAAAGAGCCATCCCTGGCAACACTGACAAATGTCAGCACGTCCAATTCTGCCGCCGAGTACAGCTTGTCACGGATGATGTTGGCGAGTATCAGGTCGGATGCTTCAGTCATAGCAGTCTCATTTGCTCAACATCGTCATCGCCATTGCGGCGCCATCCTGACCAATGAAACCACCACCATTTTCTGCCAGCGCGATGCGCGCGCCCTCGACCTGCCGCGGTCCAGCCTGGCCGCGAAGTTGTAATGTCAGTTCGTGAATCTGGCTCAGTCCCGTTGCGCCGATCGGATGTCCCTTACGATTCAGGCCGCCTGAGGTATTGACCGGGATGCGGCCACCAATCTCGGTTGCGCCTTCTTCAATCAATCGAATGCCTTCGCCTTTGCCACACAGGCCAAGATGCTCGTAATACTGCAGCTCGGCCGGCGACGATGCGTCGTGCAGTTCAACGCAAGACAGTTCGTCGGGACCGATACCGGCTTGCTCGTAGATCGTATTGGCCGCCCAGGCGGGCAGTGGTTCAATGCCAGGTTCGTCGTAGTCGTAGCCGCTGGCAACGAGCGACGCTTCGACTTTCACGGCGTTCTTTGCGCCGAGTTTTTTCAGCATGCGCTCCGAAACAATAATCGCCGCCGCGGCGCCGTCCCCTATGGGCGAACACATGGGCAGCGTTAATGGGTCAGCGATCATTCTCGCGTTAAGAACTTCGTCAATCGTTAACTCGGATTGAAACTGCGCGCGTGGATTCATCGCACCGTGTCGCGAATTCTTGGCAGACACCATGGCGAAGTGTTTGGCAGTTGCGCCGGACTGCGCCATGTACTCGTGTGCCCAGTTCGCATAGATGTCCATGAACACGGAATGCGAGTCACCCGCACCGGAAAATTCACCTGCTTCAACATCGACGCAACCCTTGAACACGGCCAATGTGCGCATTTTGTCGTCGTGATAAAGCTTCTCGTAACCGCCGGCGAGCACAATATCGTGAACGCCGTGCGTGACCATCGTGCAAGCTTGCTGAAACGCCGTCGAGGAGGTCGCGCAGGCATTTTCAATATTGAACACCGGGATTCGACCGACACCCATTGTCCGCAGAATCGCCTGGCCTGAGATACAGACCTGACCAGTAATGATGCCCGCGGCAGCGTTGCCCATCCAGGCAGCTTCGATAGCGGTCTTGTCGACGCCGGCATCGACAAGAGCTTCATCGATGGCTTCGAGAGCCAGGTCTTTTAGGCCTCTGTCGAGGTGTTTGCCGAAGCGGGTCATTCCGACACCAAGTATGTAGGCGTTTTGCTTCATAGTGGTTGCCTTACAGGCGGTCGGGATCGATCATGTTCATCCCGCCCTTGATCGAGAGGATTTCGTTACAGCCATCCTCAATCATGGATGAACGGGCATCACGGAAGATCTTCTCGACCGGGTACTCAAGCGTTACGCCGTTGCCTCCGAACATCTGTACGGCGTCGCTCGCGACCTCGAAGGCGTGCTGCGTTGCAGTGACCTTCGTGAACATAGCTGCCTGCAGTGCAGGTTTCGGCTGCAGGAAGTTGTGCGCCAAAACACGATGCGTCAGTGCACGCGACATTTCAACTTTGCGGGCCATGTTGAAGATGCGCTTCGCGACATCCTGGTGTTGAATAATCTTTACGCCGCCTTGCTTGCGGTCATGTGCATAGTCGTAGGCGAGTTCGTACGCGGAGCGAGAACAGCCGGTGAAGATGGCTCCCATGAGGGTATTCGCTTCGGTGTGTATGGCGTAGACCGCCTTCTTGTAATCCTCGGGTGCGGCAAGCAGGTTTTCGACATCCACTTCGACGCTATCGAAGAAGATCTCGCCCTGTGGCAGTGCTCGCTGACCCATCTTCTCGAGCGGCTTGCCTTTGCTAACACCGTCGGCGTCCATCGGTACGATGACACAAGCACCGCGATGAGGATCGACACCGTCCTCAGTTTCTGCCGCACAGTACAAAATGCAGACATCGGCGACCGGAGCGTTGGAAACCCAGGCGGATTTCTGACCGTTAATAATGACCTTGCCGTCGGTGATTTTTGCCGTGCAATTTGGACGACCGTATTTGCCCGCAGCGTGGAATATCTGTTTGCTGGCGTCGAGACTGTCGGAGCCATGGTCTGGTTCGGTAATGCCCCAGCAGCCAAGCAATGTATCCGGGTATTTCTGCAGTAAGTCGAGGCGGCCGAATTTGGCGGACATGTATGCGGGCAGTAGGCCGGCAGCAGCCGAAATAGCCAATCCCGCGTCACCCCAGCCGAGTTCCTCGAAGATCAGTGGGAAGACGACCGCAACTTCCTCGGGTGACATGGCGGCAATCGCTTCCATGCCGATACCTAGTCCGACATACTGTTCGCGAAACTCCCAGAACTCGGAGCCTTCAGCACAAGCTTCTTTGGCGCTGAGACGATCGAGGCGCTGCCCGATCGGGCGCATAACGTTCTCGGCGAACATGTGCAGCCCACGCTGGAACTCTTCGGCGACATCGGGAAGCGGCGGTTGCGCTCCCAGTTGGCCTAACAGGATCTTCGGGTTTTGGTCCCACTCGGGATAGGGAATAGACGTCATGATTGGATCCTCAAAAAATGACAGAGATGCGACTCATTATCGAATCGCGCCCCCAATGCGGTTTGCCATTTGGCGACAAATGCTTGACCGATGACGACAGATCCGGGGACAGTTTACTTATCTCCGATTGGAGATAAGTAAACTGTCCCCGGAATTACTAGTCGAATCGGAAGGTTACGTCGAGACCGTAGGCGCGTGGGGCTCCACGAGTGAAGTAGTCCACATCGAAGCCAGAACGAATATCAATGCCGTAGACCATGAAGGTCTCATCGGTCAGATTCTGCCCCCAGAGACGTGCCGTATAGCGATCAGTGTCCCAGACGAGTTGCGCGTTCGCAATCCAGTAGGCGTCCTGTTGCAAGCGATGATTGCCAGCAAGCTCGTTGAACGGGCTGAGATACTGATGACTTGTGTAGTTCGCTGACGGCAGCACGCTGAGCGTGCCACGATCCGACTCGTACACGGTCCAGTCAGCGGACACTGACACATCCCACTCCGGCGCGTTCATCATCTTGTTACCGTTCAGGCTGATCGGTAGCGATGCTCCAACCTCGCCCAGCAAGACGTCAATGATGCCGTTCAAATTGGTGTCACCGTTCAGCGAGCCGTCTGCCGCGGCGGGGCTTAGTAACGATAGCTCCTTGTACACCGCATCCTGGTAGCCAACGTTGAGATTGACCATTAGACGGTCGCTAAGGATCGCCGCGATTTCCGCCTCGAAACCCGAAATTTCGGACTTGCCGGCATTCTCCAGGAACGACACGATACCAACGATATTCTGAAACTGGTTGTTCTTGTAGTCGTAGAGGAATGCAGCCGCATTGAATTGCAGCCGGTTATCCAGCAGTCGGCTCTTCAGGCCGAGCTCCCAGGCATCGACAATTTCAGGATCGACAAACGAGACTTGCTGCGGTGCAAGGTAACCGTTGCCGTTAAAAGCACCTGCACGATAGCCACGCGAGTAACTGCCGTACACCATCACATCATCATTGATCTTGAAGTCAAGAATCAAGGTCCCGGTCACCTCGTCGGAGTTGCCGACCTGGTCGGGCAGCGGTGTCGTGAAATCCGGCGGTACGCCCAACGGGAACGGCCCGGGAATCGTTTGCTGTGGCAGCGTCAGGCCAGCTGCTGCGCCGAGAATAGGCCCGAGACCCGGGTGGTCGATCGTCGCGATGGGCGCGAAACCGTTGTAGAACTGCAGCAGGGTGTCGGGAATCGATACTTCCAGCCAGGCAAAGCCATTCTCGTACGAGAATTCATCCTCGGTCCAGCGCAGTCCCGCCGTGAGCGTCAGGCGATCGGTCAGGTCATAGGATCCGTGGCCGTACACTGCGAACGATTTGCGAACCTGGTCGTAGGTCTGGTAAACCGTGGTTGGCATTACCTGCAACGCAACGAGGGCGTCAATCGGCAGGACTTCGTCGTAGAAGAAGTAGTTATTTCGAACCTGGGTTTCATCCCAGCCGTAATAGGCGCCGGTAATCAGGTTGCCACGATCGAAATTCCACGACAGGCGCAGATCCTGCTGCTTTTGTTCGTTGTCGGCTTTCCAGTCGCCATGTCCGACGCCTACCGGCGATGCGCTCCAATCGAATACCGGTTGGGCTATTTGCGACTTGTCGTAAGACGAAATCGAAACGAGATCAAGCGAGTCGCTGATGCCGTAGTTAATCGTAAGACTTGCGCCACGGGCCTCGATTTCGATATCACCCGTGTTGTTAGAGTCAAATTGCAGATCTGTAAGCGGCTGACCATTGTTAGCGTCGCAGCGGCAAGCGCCTGTAATGATGTTGCGGTTGTCGGGGCCGGAACCGAGTGAAATAACTCCTGTACCTCCTGGCTTTTCATTAGAGGTATACAGTCGACCGATGACGTCCCATCGATCATTACTAAAGCGCGCCGCGATTCGAGCAGCCAGGCTGTCGGTACCTTGTCCGTCCTGGCCGTTCGGATTAACGTTTTCCATGAAGTCGTCGCTCTTGACATACTTGGCGGCGGCGCGGATACCGAATGTATCACTCAGCGTCAGATCGACGGCGCCTTCGGCCATCGTCCGGTTCCAGTTGCCGATGCCGGCTGTCAGGTAGCCAATTGGTTCGCCGGACAACGAAGGTGCGCGCGTGATGAAATTGATAGCACCTCCGGTTGTGTTGCGGCCATAGAGCGTTCCCTGCGGGCCACGCATTACTTCAACTCTTTGAATATCAAATAAATTCGCGCCATGAGTGAAGCGTGCACTCAGGTAGTTTTCGTCGACGTAAACTCCAATCGGAGACGCCTGGTTGTAGTTGAACTCGTTGCCTACCGAAATGCCGCGCATCGAAAAGTTCGGTGCGCCGGATGCATGTGGTGATGTGACATTCAGGTTCGGGACGATCAGCGACAGGTCGTTTGCCCGAAACACGCCGGCCTTTTCCATTTGCTGGTCGGACAGTGTCGAGACCGCCATGGGCACGTCCTGAAGACTCTGCTCACGCTTCTGGGCGGTGACAACCACCTCATCCAGTACGATGCTCGATTCCTGGGCGATACCCGGCGTAGTTAACAGAGACAGCAGTACCATTGCCAGCGAGCTGGACAAGATGATTCTCATGGTGTTCCCCCGACTTTTTGTGTGTCACACACATATTGCCAGAGGGAAACAAAGCCGCCGCTACGAATTTACGACAACTTCATGTCAGATAACGACATCTCTAGGTTACGGCGGACTGCCTTGTGGCACTTGGTGAGCGCCCATGCCACTTCTTGAACGCGTGGCTGAAACTCGAACTGTTACCAAAACCGAGATGGAAGCTAATTTCACTGATGCTCAGCGACGTCGTTCGCAGATACTCAATCGCAACATTCATTCGTACCTCCTGGACGAGTTCATTGTACGACGTGCCCTCGGCACTGAGTCGTCGCTGAATTGACCGCGGGGTCGTGTGCAAAGCGCGCGCAATGTCATCAAGACTCTTCGGTGCGTCTCCCCAGTTCATGACCAGAGAGCGAATATGTTCGGTCAGGTCATATTGGGTTCGCAGAGAGTCGGAGATCGGTTTACATTGCGCCGCGAACACCTTGCTCGTCGCCGGCTCAGAATTTTCGAGGGTGTGCGTTAGCCACTCACGTTCGAAAACCAGGGCATTTCTTTCGGCGCCGAACTTGATTGGGCATTGGAAAATATGCTCGTATTCTTGCCGGTATTGCGATTCGGATTGCCGAAGATCGAGTTCCAGCAACGGCAGACGCATACCCAACGCCTCGCACGCAATGGTGTAGGCTGCACTGATGTCTCTGTCGACCATGAATCGATGGGCGGTTCCGAGGTCACGCAGAGATACCATGTCTAGGATTCCGTAGTCACCGTCGACGTATAGGCCGAACCTAAAATACGTCCAGGTCATGATGATGTGCTCGAAAAACCGGCTGTAGCACTCGTAAAGGTTCTCGGCTGTCTGAGCGGCCAGGCCCAGCATGCCGTACGACGAAAGGTGATAACGCGGTCCTATGATGAGCCCGAGGTGCGGTATGTCGAGCTTATTGCAGGCGATCGCGTGGAACGCAAGTTCCTGGGTTGGCGTAATGTGGTAGTCGGGGTTGGACAGCGCTGACCGGGGAATTTCAGCGTACTCGAGGAATTCGCCACAATCGCGATCGGTCTCTTCGAGCCAACCGATGAGTGGATTCAGGCCGTACACCAGGTGTCTGGCCTGAGATAGTTCATCAAGGTTGCTGTATATCCTTTTGTGCATTCGCTGGACCATGACTTGCGTCCGGGCATTTTCTCATGCGGTGGCCGATAATCAAAATAGGCGTCGATTCTTACCCGTTCATCAGGATTCGGACGATGTCGTCCCAGACCGGCAGCCAGCGGTCTGTATCCTCCCGCGTGTGTTGCGGTGTGACAATTAGCATATTGAAGTACGGCATGATCATGATGCCGCGGTTCCAGGCGTAGGCGTGACTGAACTCGAACATGCCACCGAAACCAATACCAACGGATGCCGAAACCGGGTCGTAGCATTTTTCGGGAATAAACGTGTAGGCAATGCGGTTGCCCATCGTTTCAATCAGGAACGGCGCGTTGTACTTCTCGAGCGATGCGTTCATGGCCTCGACAATATCGTCAACGTGCTCGCCGACAAGTCCGTAGACCTTATCCGTTAACACCTCCTCCAGCGTGACACGCAGGGCGCGAGCCGACGTCGTATTGCCGGACAACAGCGTGCCGAGCCGTCCAAAAGAGGCCTCGCCAAAGAGACCCTGGGCTTCAGTCTGGTGATAGACCTCGCGGGCGATTTCCTCGGTCATACCGTATACGCCTGTGGGAATGCCAGACGCGATGCCTTTTCCACAGGTCCAGAAGTCATAGTGGCCTTGTAGCCCGAGTGCGCCACAGGCGCCGGCGGGGCCGGCCGAGAGCGTGTGTGTCTCGTCGTACGCCAGCTTGGTACCGTATTTCTGGCACAGTGCGTACAGTTTCTTGTTGAAGTCGTCTTTTGGCCAGGCCCAGCCGAAGTTGCTCATTACCGGCTCGGTCATGAGGCAAGCAACCTTGCCGTCCTTCAGCACTTCTTCGACTGAATCGAGATCGTTAAAAGTGAATATTCGTGTGCGATCGCCGACGTCCTCGTCGCGATAGACATTCATCGCGTGAAAACGGGAAACCACACCTTTTGCTGGCATGAATTTCTGTGTCTCGTCTACGTTGCCGTGGTAGGTGAAGTTCGGGATCGCAATGATGTTACGGCCAGTCACTTGTCGAGCAATTGCAAGCACCGCGCGGTTGGAGTCCGATGCAGACAGGTTTGCCATCCAGTGCGGCAACCCGAATTTCTGTGCCATCAGTTCGGTACAAACTACGCCGTCTTCATTGGGCGCCATTGTGTGGACACCGTTCTCAAGCAAGGATGCAGCGGCGGCCTTTATCGCCGGATTGATACCGCCGTGGCCGTACATATCCGGTGTGTCGCCCAGGCAAAAGTCGAGGTATTCGTTACCGTCTATATCCCAGATTTTGTTGCCGTAGGCCTTCTCGATATAGATATTTTGCGGCATGTTGTTCCAGTCTTTCTGATGACAGCCGAGTACGCCAAACGGAGACGAGTTTCTGGCGCGTTCGGTCATGGCCCGACTTTTCTCCTGCTTGCCCAGCCATTCGCTAAGCTCTTGTTTTGCAAGTGAAATCACTTTTTCTCGTGGGATAACGCCGGGCAACGCGGTGGGGTATGCATCTTCCACAGTGCCGTTGGGTGAGTACTTGAGCGCCGTTGGCGTCATGATGCTGCCACCGGGGTCAGCGGCGGCGACTCGGGCCGGAAATGTCGTTGGTATGGCCGCCATACCCGCTATTCCAGCCATTTGTGTCAGGGATAGGCCCCCGGAAATTCTTAGAAAGTCTCGTCTATTCGTCTGCACTGTCCGGCTCCACCGATTTGATCTAGTGCATATAATTGTGCTCCGTTAACGTATAATTTCTCTTGCCCGATAACGACATATTCGTAACGATCTACGACAAGATGACTAAAGTACGCGTCAGACCCTGGGTTCGTTCAGGAACTATTCTCGGTATCGTCGACTTTCTGCAAAGAAACGGATACGAGCCTGGCGCGATTGTGGGCAAGTCCGCGATGAAGATGGCCGAGGCATCCGATGCGTACCGGCAGGTCGACCTTCTGACCACCATGTCGATTTTTCGCCGCGTGGCGGATGCTACCGGACGATCAGATATTGGCCTCGAGCTTGGGCAGAACATTGACCTTACCCAGATGGGACCGTTTGGCTATTTATTTCTGAACGCGCCAACGGTGGGCGTAGCGTTGGCCGACTTCGTTTTGTCCGGTCCGGTGTTTCAAACTCAGGCACATTTTGAGATGAAACGAGGCAAGCGCCGGTTCTGCATCGAATACTCGTCGAACCACGTCGACATGCCTGGCTGGGAAATCGACAGTGAAATTACGGTCGCCTACATCATTGGTATTTGCCATGCATTGACCGGAAGGAACATCATTCCGGACGAAGTACAGCTTGATCATGAGCCCGTATGCTCGAGCAATGACTACCGCAGGCATCTACACGTTCGACCAAGATTTTCCCGCAAGGTCAATCGAGTATTTTTCCCAATTGAACTCCTGGACGAACCGACACGCAACGCCGATCCATCCTTATACATCGTGTTACGACAGCACCTTATCGACATGGGCAATGCCCTGCCAAATCAGGACAATCTCGCGGATGTCATCAGGAACAATATTCGACGCGGCCTCGGCACGGACACGGTGACTCTTGAGCACGTCGCCTCGGAAGTGGGTATTGAGCCGAGAACATTGCAGCGCAGGCTGGAGGAAGAGGGCACAAGTTTCAATGAACTCTTCGATCAGGTTCGGCTCGACCTAGCGAAGTATTACCTCGAACGAACGACACTCGACATGACTGAGATCGCTCTCGAAATCGGCTTCGCTGGCGCCAGCGCGTTTAGTCGCGCGTTCAAACGCTGGACGGGAAAATCGCCCGACGCGTTTCGTCGCTCCATCCCCGGCTAGCCGCGTCTATAATTTCTTGGCGACACGCCGGTCCATCTTTTGAAGGCGCGACTGAATATGCTCGGGTCGGCATAGCCTAGTTCGAGAGATATTTCAGTAACATCCAGCGTCGTTCGCTCAAGGCAAAATTTGGCTCTTTCAAGACGCACACTGTCGAATGTTTCGTGAAACGACGAGCCGGCGCGTTTCAGACGACGCTGGAGAGTACGTGGTTCGACGCCTATCTCGGCTGAAATATGCTCAAGTGTCACCGTATCGGTACCCATCCCGCGTCGAATATTGTTGCGGACGATATCGACAAGGCTGTACTCGTCGGGAAGCGCGTCCGCCATATCGGTTAGATGCCGAATCATTACGTCGTAGAGTTGGGGGTTCGCGCCTTTGGTTTTCTGTCGGGCGACGCTCGCAGGGTAAATAACCCGGTTGAACCTACGATTGAATACAGGCTTTACGCCAAGCAATCGGTTGTAAGCGGCACTATCACATAGTGGCGAATGATCGAGGTGAATTTCCTCCGGCTGGACGCGGTGGCCGGCAACACTATTTACAATTCCCGTGATGTAGCCGATTGATACTTCACTGTCGATTTCCCATCCCGACATTTCAGGGTGATTCGACGAATACTCGACGGCAATGCGACGTTTGCCACCGGTTAGAGCAAAATGCGCCTGGCTCTGCAACACAGCCCCAAATCGAACAAAGTCGCTAAGCGCGGTACCAATATCCGGCGCATTTAGGCACAAGAATCCGAAAGGTCCCATTTTTTCCAAGTCAACGTATCGGCCGATCTCCAATCCGATTTCGGGGCGACCAACCACATCGGCCATTTTTTTGAAAATTGACATGATGTGCAACATATCAACCTGACGATAGACGTCAGCTGACTCGACCATGCGCATAGGCCCTTTGCCAATAATATCGGCCGGGTCGTAACCGTTCTTCTCAAGAAACTCTGCAATAACGACGATCGTGCCCGATCGAACCCAGGCCCTGTTTTCAACGTTGCTCATTCGCTATTTCTACACTTGTTGTCCTCGTGTCGCAAATAGTCATGAATTTGTCAGGCAGTGCCAAGCACCGCTCCAGCACAGGTTGCATTATGGCGAGGTCAAATAAAAGGTTTGATTATTAGTCCATTTATTGATCGTTAGTTCAGGGGGAGTACCGTGAGAAAGATCTTAACAATGTCGATTGCTGCTATGGCTATGGGGCCCGGCTTTGCGTCGGCTCAAGTGCTCGAAGAAATCGTCGTAACCGCGCAAAAACGTGAACAGAGTTTACAAGATGTCGGAATCGCGATTACTGCGATGACTGGCGACCAGCTAATGGATCGCGGTATCGACAGCGTCATCAAGATTCAGGACTCGACACCGAATTTGCGTATCAAACAGACCTTCGGCTCTGGTGTGCCGCAATATGCTGTTCGTGGCGTTGGCGAAGCGTCTGATTCCAGCGCGTTCTCAAGTTCGCCAATTGCAGTGCATGTTAATGAAGTACCTATGCCGTATCCGGTAACGACGACAAACCTGTTGTTTGACTTGGAGCGAGTTGAGGTACTTCGTGGCCCGCAGGGCGATTTGTTTGGGCTGAATACCACGGGCGGAACGGTCAACTATATTACCGCTCGCCCCACCGAAGAGTTTGAGGCGGATATTCTCCTCGAGTACGGTGAGTTCGATCGCTACAAAGTACAGGGATTTATTTCTGGTGCAATCAGCGACACGGTGTCAGCTCGATTCGCCGCATCTATCAATGAGCGCAATGAAGGTTGGCAGAATAACCAACGTACTGGTGAAAAACTTGGCCAGTTCAGCAAGAGTGGTGCGCGAGTTACCTTGGCCTTCAACCCATCTGATACATTTTCCGCTGACTTTGAAGTGCACATGACTCGTAATGATAGCGACGCGATGGGCATGCGAAATTTAGTCGACTTCACTACATTCACCGAGGACTTTTACGGTGTGCCGGTTCGCGGAACGATTCAGAACGGTTGGCTGGATACTGATTGGTCCGCACAGAACTCATTCCTTCCTGATGGCACCAAACCCTTTATTGATCACAAAGGTTCAGGCGGATCTCTCAGAATGAACTGGGAATTGTCGAACATGACGCTGACATCCGTCACAGGGTTCGAGAAGTTCGAGCGTGAAGAGCACCTCGACTGGGATGGTGACCAACTTAGAGACTCGGATGAATACTTTGCGTCCGACCTTGATTCTTTCTCACAGGAAATTCGCTTATCTGGCGAGACGGACGGCGGTACTAGCTGGATGGTTGGTGCCAATTTTGCCGAAGATGAATTGCAGAATCTCACAATATTTGACATTCCAGACAATTTCGCATTTCCGGCGACCGGCGGCCAGGACATGACTCAAGAACGAGAAGTCTGGTCCGTGTTTTCGCATGTTGAATTTCAACTCAATGACAGAACTCGCCTGATTGGTGGTCTTCGCTACACGGACGAAAAGCGTGACGTCTTCAATATTGGCACGAATCTGTACTTTGACGAGCAGGCAGGCTTCACGCCTGAGTTGCTGGAAGCATTCGGTATCGATGGCCTGGGCCTTGAGGCTGTAATCGGCAACGGTTTTTTGCAGGACCTCACGACCATCACGTCGCTCCTGTTCGGTGAGGGGGACGCCTGGATACCAAGCAATACGCTGGCATTTCCCGGAACAATGCTCACGGACGCCGACTTTACCTGCTTTGACTTTGTCGGCGGTTGCTTTGAGGGCAGCGTCTACAACGACAGTATTCCGTCGTCGGACTGGTCTGGAAAAATTGGTATCAATTTCGACGCGAGCGACAACTGGATGCTATACGGCAGCGTATCACTGGGTACAAAATCCGGCGGCTTCCTTGAAACCGCGGCGTCAAGCTCGGCGTCGTTTACACCCGTGAAGACCGAAGAATTGCTGGCCTACGAGATTGGCGCCAAGGGTACACTGGCAGGCGGTCGCGGGCGTCTGAATACTGCGGCATTCTTTTACGACTATCGCGACCAGCAGGTCGGTGGAACTGTCGTAGATCCGCTATTCGGCCCATTGGGCGCGCTGAATAATGTCCCGAAATCAGAAATGTACGGCTTTGAAGTGGAACTGGTGTTCGCGCTGACCGAAGTGGTTGAATTGGGCCAGGGCCTCGGCTACACAAAAGGAAAATACACGGACTATTCAAATTCGATTGATGGAGCGGCTGTGCGCACGCTGTACTCTCAGTGTCTTGCTGGACCGACGCCCCTCACTTGTATATACGTACCGGTGTTCGAGGACCTATCTGGACGAAGCCTTCCGTTCCCGGAGATCCAATACAGCGGATACTTAAACGTCGAGGTTCCGTTTGGTAACAGTAAAGCCTTCCGCGCGGTACTCGATTATTCCTATGAAGACGAAACCACCTCGACTTCAACCTGGGTTGATCGTAGCGGCGGTGTCCACGACTTTAACTTGCCCAGTTACTGGTTAGTGAATGCGCGCGTTGGGATTATCGATGACGATGCTGGTTGGGAAGTTACGCTCTTTGGCGACAATCTTCTTGACGAGAAGTACCTGCTGTCCTACGCACGGTTTGACGAGGCCGTCGTTCAGGCGGTATCAATGCCGACGACGTGGGGACTTCGATTCCGGAAGAGCTTTAACTAGGCGTCAGAAACAAGTTTGAGTGTTATGGGAAATAGGTCACCCGTAGTACTCTCCCTGGGCCCGACGCCGCATTAGCGGCGCCGGGTCTTTTCATTCAAACTATCTCCTGCTATCCATAAGGTATGCATCATGACCAAAGCAAATTCAGTAGTTAGCATTCTCGCGTTGCTATTTCTTGCCCTGAGTGGTGCACACGCGGAAGAAAAATACAGCCATACAGGCCCGTTGTTTATCCAAAACGTAACCGTCATTGATGGCCGCGGAACTTCACCTCTTCTTTACCGCGATGTTCTGGTGCAGAACGGCAGAATTGAGCTCATTACGGTAACGGGCATGGATGGCACGTTGCCTGACGGCGCGAAAACTATCGACGGTACTGGTTTGACCGTTATGCCGGGCCTAATGGACTTACACGTGCACCTGGGTGGCGGGTTGGACCATGCGAGGGCCAAGTTTTCTCGCGATCAAATCGCAAATGCCAGCAAAGCCGAACGTCTTGGAATGGGTTTCGGTTATGGCGGCGGGGGCCCGGAAGGTTTGAGGAAATACCTCAATGCCTATTTGTATTCCGGTGTAACAACGCTACTAGAGGTTGGTGGCAATATGGAGCGGGGGGTTGCATTGCGTGACTCTATCAAGAGCGGCGAGCGCGTCGGACCCTCAATCCATCTTTCGGGACAGACAATCAACTCCTTGACCTCCAATAACGGGGGCGTGATGCAAATCATGACCGACGAGGTACAGGCAGA
>JAVJHY012282935.1:0-24648 GCA_035593235.1 Phascolosoma agassizii | reverse complement strand
CCGCAAAGCCATCCAAACCGCGCTTGATCAGGAAGCGGTTTTGTCTTGCGAAAAACGAACAACATTGCATCTCGATCAACACGTGAACGATTTGCACTACACTTCAAGAGGAGAGAACGTCATGGCCGAAACATGCCGCGGCAGATGCCTTTGTAAAGCCGTCAGCTTCGAAATCGATACACCGATCCAAGCTTGCGTTAATTGCCATTGCGAAAGTTGCCGGCGGCAGTGTTCTGCGCCGATGACCAGCTACATTGGTATTCCGGATGGACAATGGCGATGGACGGGGCAAGAGCCCAAGGTCTACCGTTCGTCGCCCGGTGTCGAAAGAACCTTCTGCGGAAATTGCGGTACACCGCTCTCATTTCGGTCGGAGCGTATGTCAGGTGTCATGCATCTGTATGTAGCAGCGATGGAAGCGCCAGACAGATTTCAACCAGAACTCCATGTTGCTTACGAGGAGAAACTTTCTTGGTTGAATATCAGCGACGATTTACCGAAGCGAAACGGGCCAGAGTACTTGTAAGGCCCATCGCGTGAGCCGGAATTGAAGAATGCAGGGCAGATACGGAATAACTCAGCAAGGCTAATAATATGAGCGATGCAACCATGGTGCCCGTGACGGATCTGACCGAACGCGTTGCCGAAGTCTTCGTTGCTGCGCGCACGTCGCCGGAGAACGCTCGAGCGGTGGCGGAAGCTCTTGTGCAGGCCGAGGTCGACGGTCAGAAAGGCCATGGCCTTTCACGAATTGCAAGCTATGCGGCACAGTCGCGAGCGGGCAAGGTGGATGGCTTTGCAGAACCGTTGTTAGTGAGCGAGCGCCCGGGTGGTCTGATGATCGACGCGGCGTATGGTTTTGCCTATCCAGCCGTAAATTTGGCGATTGGCGAGTTGCCATCGGCTGCGCAGATAACCGGCATCGCTGCGGCAGGAATCAAACGTTCGCATCATTGTGGTGCCATGGGGCGACATGTCGAACGCCTGGCGGATGCCGGTCTGGTCGCAATGGCATTCGCGAACACGCCCGATGCGATGGCTCCGTGGGGTGGTGCAAAGCGACTCTATGGCACCAATCCGATCGCTTTTGCCACGCCGCAACGAGATGATCCACCGGTTGTCGTCGACTTGGCATTGTCTCAAGTGGCTCGCGGTAAGATTTTGACGGCTGCGCAAAAAGATGAGCCGATCCCGGAAGGATGGGCAACCGACGAGCACGGCCACCCGACCACCGATGCCAAAGCTGCGCTTGCCGGAACACTTGTGCCAATCGGCGGGGCCAAGGGTGCAGCGCTGGCGTTCATGGTGGAAGTGTTGTCGGTCGCGCTAACCGGGTCGAATTTTGCGTTCGAAGCTTCATCGTTCTTTGATGACAAAGGTGATCCGCCAGGCGTTGGGCAATTCATGATTGCGATAGATCCAGCGGCATTCGCGGGCCGGGAGGCGTTCCTTGATCGAATGGGTTTGATTTGTGGTTTGATCAGTGATGATCCCGGTACCCGGGTGCCGGGATCCCGACGCATTGCGTTGCGGAACGATGCTTCACGCAACGGCATTGCTGTTGGCGCAGATATGATCGAGTTGATTGATCGGCTTCGGTCAACCAAAGAATGACGTTAGCGATATCGCTGTACGTGCATTTCTTTCGAGCCGCACCAGCGCATTGAAACCAATGTGCCTTGTCGCAACCGCTGTTCGGGTTGTGCACCGTGCATTTGCGAAAGAGCAAGCCAGCCTGTTAAGCACGCCGGCTTGCTCTGAGATTGAAGTTTAATTCCAGCGCACGATCATTGGCGAGAGTTTGATCTTGGTCGCTTTCGGTGCGGGCAACCATTTCATGGCGCGGTTCGCGTAGTGTGTGTCGGCGATAACACCGGCAAAGCCGCTGCTTGCATCCTTGCGAAATGCTATGCCGTGGCTGTTGAGCCGAAGTTTGCCGTTTATCCAAATTCGGAGAACGCCGTTGTTCTTGCCAGGCGTGTTGAGAACGACTTCCTGTTCCATCTTGACCCATTGGTCACGCGGCATTTTCAGCGACTTTTCAGCCAGAACAATGAGACCGCCGGCGGGGTTCGTTGATGTTACCGATTGTACACCAACTCTGCCGCCGTTGAGCCAACGCATGCGCGACGAGAATGGCGCTTTACCACCTGGTGTCGGAGTTTGTGATCCACCGCGCAGACCAGGCAATGTGCCACCGCCAGCAAACTCGAATTTGGCTGGCAGGTGTACTGAATAGGATAAGCAGGCGGCCGATGCTTGTTTTAGGAACCCCGGTTGCCAGTTGAAACTAACACCGCTTGCAGAACGGCGCCTCGCAGGATCAACCTTGCCACCCTGAAGGAAATTAACTGTCAGTGCGAGATTGCCGTCCGTAGAGTCGTCGGGATTAATAAATACGTTATGCAGAACGCCCCACTCGCGGCCAGCGAGCCGGCTTTGCAGCTCAGCAGCACTGAGCGGACCACCTGCGGGCCGTTCAAGTGAGAACATACCGGCCTGAGCATAGCGCTCAGAGCAAGCGGGATAGGTCTCGGGTGCCAGCTGTGATTTGATCATGAGGCCGATGGTAATGACACCAAATACGCCTCCTGCAAAACCGAACAGCGTGCCTGACGACCACTTGAAACTGGGCCTTTGTTTTACAATCATTCGAGATTTCCCGGTACTCTATAACAATGGAAACGCATCGTTACCGTTTACCAAAAAAGTGTGAATGAATTGCTCGCGCCGGCGGCAATCAGCGACTGAATCGAGCCCGGATGCGATGCTGGTCGCTTGTCAACGGTAACACTTTCGAAACAAAATAGGCGCCACTCCCTCTCCCGGATGCGGCGCCTGTTCTGATCTCTCGGACCAATTTCTTGAATTCTTAGGTGCCGTTTTTCCAGCGGCGTGCTGAGTCTTGTAGCATGCAGTCGTGAAGACGTTGTTTCAAGATATGTGAAAATCTATCGCGGGCTGTTTAGATTTTGGAAAGAAATTGAACTGCCGCTCGTGAAGCAGAACGCATGTGATTTAGGGTTCGATGTTCTGTTCAAAGCGGCAGGATCTTGCCGGGATTAAGAATGTCCTGAGGATCAAGCGACGTCTTGATCTGGCGCATGATGTTGAGGCCATTGCCGTGTTCGGCCTTGAGGTACTTGCGCTTTCCCTGGCCAACGCCGTGTTCTCCGGTGCAGGTGCCTTCCATGGCGATGGCGCGTTCCGACAGGCGGGCGAGGAATTCTTCGATTTTGCGCTTTTCATTGGCGTCGGCCGGGTCAAACACCGGTGCTGTGTGAAAATTACCATCGCCAACGTGGCCGACGATCGGTGCGATCAGGCCGTGTTTCTCGATATCTTTGGCGGTTTCGACGACGCATTCGGCCAGCCGTGAAACCGGGACGCAGACGTCGGATGCGAGCGTGTCCTTGCCCGGCCAGGTCGATCGGACGGCCCAATAGGCATCGTGCCGGGCCTTCCAAAGCTTCTTGCGATCTTCCTCGCGTTCGGCCCAATCAAAGCGGATGGCACCCTCTTCCACCGCAATCGCCTCGAAATTATCGACCTGATCGCGGGCTGAAACCGGCGTGCCGTGGAACTCGAGGAATAGCGTCGGACATTCTTCGAACGTCGTCTTGGAATGAAAATTAACGGCGCGAACCTGTACCGCATCGAGCAGTTCCATGCGCGCGACGCCAAGACCGAGCTGTATCGACCTGATCACGGCGTTGCAAGCACCCTCGATAGTTTTGAAAGGGCAAACGGCGGCAAGGATTGTTTCCGGGACGCCGTATAAGCGTACCGTCAATTCGGTGATGATCCCGAGTGTGCCTTCAGATCCGACCATCAGGCGCGTGAGGTCGTAGCCCGCGGCTGATTTGCGCGCGCGGCTGGCGGTCTTGACGACCGAGCCGTCGGCCGTCACGGCGGTAATGTTGAGGACGTTTTCGCGCATCGTCCCGTACAACACGGCATTAGTGCCGGAGGCGCGGGTTGCCGCCATACCGCCGAGGGTTGCTTCTTCAGCACCGGGGTCGATCGGGAAGAACAGGCCGGTGTCGCGCAGGTATTCGTTGAGCGCTTTGCGCGAGATGCCGGGTTGCACGTCGACATCCAAGTCCTGCTCGCGCTCGCCCAAATGTTCTGGGACACGGTCGAACCCGGCACCTACTCCCGCTTCATTCGCGACCCGCTGCCCGCAACGCCCTCACACGAAGTACTGATGCACGTGGCGATGGGCGACCACCAGGTGCATGAGCTCGGCTCTCATCACATGGCCCGTGCGGTCGGAGCGGGCAATTTCACGCCGGGCCCAAGGTCGATCTGGGGGATCGACGAGGTCGCTGCCGGCCACACCGGCTCAGCGATCGTGGAGTTCGATTTCGGCCTTCCGCCGCCGCCGATCGACAATGTTCCCCCAACCGCGGGCGAAGACCCCCACGGTAAAATCAAAGGGCTCGACGTCGCCCAACGGCAGCTGGACGTCTTCTTTCGCACCGGCCAGGTGATCCGTACGTGTGATGAAACCTGCAACCCCGAGTAGTGGCACACCTTAGACTGATCCCCATTCGCGATGCTCGACCTGCTCGATAGCCTGCCCACCAGTATTCTCGTTCACCGGGAGGGCCGAGTGCTGCACGCCAACTCGGCGGCATGCGCACTGGTGGGTTACGAGCTCGATCAGCTGGTCGGACTCGACATGGTGACTCTCTTCGTTCCGAGCGACCGAGCGACGTGGCGACCACCGAGCAACGAGTCACAGCCGACTCCCCGACGGCTCGTACACAAAGACGGCAACGTGATTCCGATCGACATCACGCCCTTTGACATTTCGTTCGACGGCGCGACCACGAGCGCGATGTGGATCCAAGACCAGAGGTCGCAAAAGGCGATCCAACGTCAGCTCGTGTTCACCGAGCGCATGGCCAGCGTAGGCGCTCTCGCCGCGGGGGTGGCGCACGAGATCAACAATCCGCTCACGTACGTGCTCGCGAACACCGAAACGCTCGAGCTCGAGCTCGAGCAGACCACGGAGACACCACAATCGCTGCTGTTCCGGGAGCTCCTGGCCGAGATCCGGGAAGGTGCGGAGCGAGCCCAACACACGGTGCGCGATCTGCTGGTGTTTTCACACCACGACGAAGAAGACGGTCCCGTCGACGTGCGCGCCGTACTGGAGTCCTCGATCAGCATGGCGGCAAACCAGATCCGCCACCACGCGAGGCTCGTCACCCGAATCGCCCCCGTCGCGCCGGTCTTCGGCAACCAACGCCGACTGGGGCAGGTCTTTCTCAATCTCTTGGTCAACGCGAGTCAGGCTCTGCCCGCCAACTCCGACCCCTCGAACGAGATCGAGGTCACACTCCATGAGGTGAGCGATCGCGTTGTCGTTCGGATCGCAGACACGGGAAGTGGAATCGCCCCCGAGATCAAGAAGCGTATCTTCGAGCCCTTCTTCACGACGAAACCGGCAGGGGTGGGGACGGGCCTCGGGCTCTCCATCTGCTATTCGATCGTTCGGACGCTGGGGGGGACGATCGAGGCCCACGATCGAGAGAAAGGCGGCACCGAATTCGTCGTGGCGCTGCCCGTGTTCGAGAAAACCACACGCCCCTCACTGCATGAAACACCACCGACGCCGCCGGGTCGGATCTTGGTGGTCGACGACGATCCGCTGATTCTTCGTACGGTCAGTCGCAGCCTCAAACGGCATCGCGTCGATACGCTGACCGACAGCACAGAGGCCTTGGAACGACTGAGCCTCGAGACCTACGACATCGTGCTTTGCGACGTCGTGATGCCCAACTTGACCGGAATCGACGTGTTCCATCGAGCGTGTGAAGAGAATCCAGCCATCGCCGAGCGTTTCCTGTTCATGAGTGGAGGCGTGTTCACGGACGCAACGCACGATTTCTTTCGACTCTCCGAACGCCCGTTGCTCACCAAACCGTTTCGCCGGGAGGAACTGACCGGTTTGATTCATCGGACGCTCACGCGGTTGGGGCCAGCGTTGCAGCTGCGACCGTAGTCGCTGGCGCAACCGCCGCCGGCGTAACCGAAACCGCCCCCACACGAACGACACGAGGTGCCGAGCGATAGCGAAGGCGGAAGACCTCGCGGTTCCCATCCGCGTCGACGCGGGTCACGCGGACCACTGACCCCGTGCGACCGGCCGACTCGACCACACGCTCTCCGATCGCCAAGCTAGTGTCTTCGACGACACGCTCGCGAATCGGAAGTGAGCGAAGCTGCCTGGTTTCGATTTCGAACGTGTGTGCTCGGGCGCCTTCGAGAGCCACGTTCATCACCCCGTCAGCGGCGTGCGCACGAACACGAACCGGAAAATCGTAGGGGTTGCTGACCTTGTAGTCGATCGTGCCCCACGACACCGTCGCGTCGAGGCCTGCGGCGGCGTAACTCGAGACACGACTGTGGGTGCGGTGCTCGACGATTTCCAAGCCGCTCGAGAGCGCGGCGAGGTGCAAGGTGGTGCTCACCTGACAGACGCCACCGCCAAGTCCTTGCCGAATGCGGCCGTTGGCGATGACCGGCGCGTTGAGGAAACCGCGCTCAGCAGAGCGTTCGCCAACCGTGTCGTTGAACGAAAGGGTCTCGCCGGGTTGGATCAGCGCACCCTCGAGCAGCTTGGCTGCCAGCTCCACGTTATGCGCGCGATTGCGATACCGGCGATCGGTGCGGAACTCAGTCGACTCGGCCGCCATGGCGACGATTTCCGTTTCCGTGTGGGTGGGGCTGAGAATCGTCGCGGCGACGACCGTCTCCGAAGCGGAAGCCAACCCAGTGAAAAGCGAGGCTCCAAAAAGAGCCAGGAAGAAAAGCGTGTGCGTCCGTCGTTCCATCATCGTCCTCCACCACCCTCTTCTTCACGACGCGGACCAACTCGACCCGCCCATGAAATCACTGAGGTTTTCGATGAAACGGGCTTCCCTGGCGCGTTTCTCAGCCCCCTGATCCGTGTAGCCCCGAACACGTGGAAATCCCGCCGCACCTGCGTGTGGCCTTGGCCACAGTCTTTGGCGGGCGGCGAGGACAGCGGCCCCGACAGCAGGAGGCAAAGCCGAAAGCGTCGAGACGCGTGGCCGATCAATCGGGAAAGACCGGGCACCATGCCGGGTTTTGTGGGAGAAAACGCGCTGAGCCGGAACGTTTTCGGGCGTCAAGCGTCCGGGCAGACATGCTCATCCATCGAGAACAGTGCTGATGCCCATTCGACTGACACAGCTCGAAGTCACCTTCCGAGACCTTCAGGGCAACCAGGTCCCGGTCTTGGACATCCCCGAGTTCACGATCGAAGACGGCGAGCAACTCTGCCTCGTCGGTGGCTCGGGCTCGGGCAAGACCACGCTGCTCAACGTGCTCGCGGGCATCTCCCAGCCATCGAAGGGCAAGGTGCTCTTTGGTGAGCGCGACATCGCCAACATGAGCGAGGCGGAGCGCGACCACTTCCGCGCCGAGAACATCGGCTACGTGTTTCAGAGCTTCAATCTGCTGCAGAGCCTTTCCGCACTCGAGAACGTCGCCATCGCAGGGACCTTCGGTGGACTGAGCAAGAGCGAATCCCGACAACGCGCGCAGCAGTTGCTCCAACGCGTCGATCTGGGGCATCGACTCGAAGCGCGCCCTGGAACCCTCTCGGTCGGCGAACAGCAGCGAGTCGGCATCGCACGAGCCCTGATCAACCAACCCAGCGTGGTGCTCGCCGACGAACCCACCGCGAATCTCGATGAGTTACGCGCCGACGAAGTGCTCGAGCTTCTGGAAGAAATCGTCGAGGAAGAAAACGCGACGCTGATCCTGGTAACGCACGAAGCGCGGGTTCAGGAACGCTTCTTGGCGGGCGAGTCCGAAGCGGTTCAGCGGGTGGTTCGCCTCGAGGAGATCAGCGCATGACCGTGTGGCAACTGATCGTCCGCCAGATCCGGCTTCGTGGCCTCTCTTCTACACTCACCGCGTTGAGCGTCGCGCTCGGTGTGATGCTGGTCACGAGCATCCTGCTGCTCCAACACCAGATGGAAGAGCACTTCCTCAAACCCGGGCGCGGATACTCGGTCGTCGTCGGTGCACCAGGTTCCGCGCTGCAGCTCACGCTCAATGCGGTCTATCACATGGACAAGAGTCCCGGCTTGATGCCCATGCGGTGGTGGCCCGAGCTCGAACAAAACGATTCGGTCGCTCTCGCCGTCCCATACGCCGTCGGTGATTCCTTTCGTGGTTACCGCGTCGTCGGCACCACCGAAGGGCTCTTCGATGCCCGCTTTCCGCATCCAGAAGGTGCAGGCGAAGAGAAACTCGCCGATGGCCGCATGTTTCGCTTCGATCGCGAAGCGCTCTACCGGCGCTTGCGTGGGCTCGGCTCGGCTGGCTTCGACCCCACCCAGCCGGACGTCCCGGAGTTGGTGCGTGTGGAGGTCTCGCTCGACGCAAGCGGCCGGCTATTCGTCGAAGGTCAACCGGTGGAAGCGAACGTTTTGGCGGAACGCGTTCGAGCCACCAACGCGCGACGGGCCAGCCTTCGTGCACCCCTGGCTGCCAACCTGGGTTCCGTCGTCCACAGCCTGCTCGAGGCAGGCATCGGCGCGGTCACGATCGACGCCGACGACCCACCCGAGCAAGACGCCACGCAACTCGCGTTGCATGTCGGTGCGGAGGGAGTGCGTCTCTTCGGTGAAACGTTGGATGCTGCTGGGCTCAAGACCGAACTCGAGGGCGTCGGCGCAGACGCACGCCTCAGCCTACTGACCAACGACGAGACCACGGCCGAAGCGCTCGGATCCGTGCTCGCCACCCTGCGCGAAGCTGGCGCTCTACACCTCGAAGTGCATGCGGAGACTCAAGCGGTCGAGGTGGAAGTCGAAGAACCCGAACCTCCCGGACATGGCAACTTCGAGGCGGTGCTCGGAGCTACCGTTGCGTCTTCCCTCGGCGTACAAGTCGGTGACGAGATCGAACCTACGCATGGCGTCGAAGGCGGCCACGCACACGACCACGTTCACCTCTGGAACGTGGTCGGCATTCTGAAGGAGACCGGCACGCCGGTAGACAAGGTCGTCTGGATCAACCTGGACAGCTTCTTCGGCATCGATGAACACCTCGAGGGTGCGCTCATTCCTGGCACCACCGATGCGGGGCTGAGCTCGATTCTACTCTTTCCACGTCCAGGCGTGCACAAGGCCATGCTGCTCTCCAGTCTCAACCGGGAGCCGGAGATCAGCGTCGCCGATGTGAGTGAACAGATCCGGAATCTCTTTTCCATCGTCGGCAGCGTCGACACCATCTTTCTCTTGGTTAGCATCATGGTGGTCATCATCGGCGTGCTCTCGATCCTCGTTGCGATCTACAACACCATGAGCGAACGCAGACGGGAGGTCGCGATCCTTCGCGCAATCGGTGCGCGGCGCGCAACCGTCTTTGGAGCTATCGTCGGAGAGGCAGCCGCGTTGACCTTGATCGGCGCCCTATGCGGCGTGGCACTGGGGCACCTATTGGTCTTGCTCTCCGCAGGGCAAGTCGAAGAGGCCGCTGGATTCTTGCCCAACGCTTGGGTTTTCCTTCCAATCGAAGCCATGGTCGCGGCTATCGTGGTGGCTGGCGGAGCGCTGGCCGGATTGGTGCCGGCGTGGAAGGCTTACCGCACCGACGTAGCGGCCAATCTCAGGCCACTCGCGTAACCAGAACCCCGAAAACGACGACAACCTTACGATGAGCGAAGCGAGCGAAGAGAACGAGTCGAAGGCAAACGCCGATGACGAGCTCGACGAGTCGGTTGGAGAACCGGGAGACGCGCCGGTCGTCGATGCGACATCGAGCGACCCAGATACCGACGACGCATTGCCCGAACCTCGGAAAAAGAAAAAGCGGAAGAAGAAGCGCCAGCGAGATCTCGACGATGCTGGTGTCGCCGCCGCCCCTCCGCCCGAAACTCCGAAGAAAGGGCCGATCGACGCCATCATGCGCGGTGTCATCATGGTCGCGCTCGGCGTCTTCGTCACCACACCGCTGTGGTGCCAGGATCAGCAGACCCAGAACTTCCGGCCCACTCAGTTTCGCGCCGATCGGAGCGACGAGAACACGACCGAGGCGCAACTCGCGACGATCGTGCAGGGTGTGATCGAAAAAGCCGTGCGCGACGAAGAGGTCGACGAGGTCGAGGCGATGCGCCAGCTCTCGACGATCCTCGCGGACGCCAACCTCGGCACACCCGAGTCCCGCGCCGACGCGACCGACCAACTGGTGGGCGACGTGCTCGCGCAGGCCGCCGAAACATCCGGTATGGGCTTCAACCAAATGCAGGGTCAGGCAGTCCAGAGCCAGGCGCGCGTCATGGCTCGCACACTCATCACGCAGCTCGGCGGCAACCTGGGTGACACCGACGACGACGCCCCCGAAGGCGAGTGGGAGCCGGCAGCTTGGCCCGTGTTGAGCAACTTCGAGTATGAAGAGGGCATGGACCTGCCGGCGCGCGTGAAGGCGTTCGACGGAAAGCAAGTGATGGCCTGGGGGTACCTGCTCTACCTCGAAGAGGATCAGTTCCTCTTGGTGCAATCGTTGTGGAGCTGTTGCTTCGGCCGCCCGCCGGATCTGCACGAGGCTGTGGTCGTGCGCGCCGACGCGAGCACACGCCGTCTGGAAGGTCGGGGCGTTCGCATCTACGGACGCTTCGAGGCCGGCGAGATGCGGGAAGATGGCTACGTCACCAGCCTCTACCGGCTGGACTCGGTGGCCGTCCGCCCGATGTGAGCTAGCGTCCGAGCATGAAGCTCAAGCTTCTCCTCACGGCATTCTTCATTTTGCTCAACGCATTCTTCGTCGCAGCGGAGTTCGCGTTGGTCAAGACCCGACCCAGCCGCGTAAAAGCGCTCGCCGAACAAGGCGACTCTCGCGCCAAGCGCCTGCTCAAGATGCTCGAGGAGCTGGATCTCTACCTCTCGGCGTGTCAGCTCGGCATCACCATCGCGAGCTTGGTGTTGGGGTATTTGGCCGAACCCGCTTTTGCGTCGCTCATCGAGATGGCGGCAGTGAGTCTTGGATGGTCCACGCCTGAAAGCACGGTCCTGCACATCGTCGCCTTTGGCAGCGCGCTGACGATCGTGACCGTGTTGCACATGGTTCTCGGCGAACAGGCACCCAAGATCTGGGCGATTCATTCTGCGGAGCGCGCCGCGCTGCGATTCTCACTCCCCTTGCGCGTGTTCACGCTGGTGCTTCGGCCATTGATCGTCGTGGTGAACGCGATGTCGAACGGGCTGCTTCGGATCACAGGCGTGCAGGGCGGGCACGGAGACGCCGAACACGATGCGCGTGAACTCAAGGCGATCATCGGTGCGGCCGCGATGGCGGGCAACATCTCGACGCGTCAGAGGCTCTTTGCAGAGAACATCATCGATCTCGTGGAGCTCGAAGTGCGACACATCATGTTGCCGCGAACCCAGGTCGCGTTTCTCGATGTCAACGACTCGGTCGAGAAGAGCCTCGCGCGCATTCGTTCACAAGGCCACTCACGATGGCCACTCGCCAACGGCGACCTCGACGACGTGGTCGGGTTGGTTCTCGCCCGCGACGTTCTCGAACGCCTGATCGATGACGAGACCCCCGTCCTGGTCGACATTGCGCGTGCGCCACACTTCGTTCCGGACACTCAACCTCTCTCGCGGTTCATCGTCGAGTCTCAACAGACGGGCCACCAGGGCGCGCTGGTGATCGACGAACATGGAACCGTCGTGGGCATGGCGTTTTTGGAAGACGCGCTCGAAGAAATCGTCGGGCCGCTTCACGACGAACGCGACGAAGTGGAACCGATGTTCGAGCGTGGCGACGAGGGCGTGATCGAAATACGAGGTTCGCTCGATCTGCCCGAAGCCAGTCATCTCTTGGGCATCGATCTGGACGACACGCACGACACCATCGGCGGGGTCATCATCGCTGCATTGGGCCGCCTCCCGCGCAAAGGCGACGTGGTCGAGCTCGAAGGCTTTCGAGCCGAAGTGTTGCGCACCGGGCGTGGCCGAAGCGTCGAGAGCGTCCGCTTCACGCCCAAGGCTCCTCCGGCCGACGAAGCCTGATTAGACCGCTCTCCGGTTGAACTGCGAGCGGTCTAGACGTCGAGGCGGTAGATCTCGCGAATGTCCTCGAGAATGTCGTCGAAAGGGATCTCGAGATCCTTCAGTTTGCCGTTGGCGAGGTCGAAGACCCACCCGTGCACGGTGGGGTGTTTCCGCTGCAGATAGTGTTTCTGCACCGAAGCCGTCTTGAGCACGTGAATGCACTGCTCCTGGACGTTGAGCTCCACGAGCCGTCGGTACCGCGCCTCTTTGTCGCCTATGGCGTCGAGCGTTTCACGATGCAAGCGGTAGACGTCACGAACCTCGCGAAGCCAGCCGTTCAAAATGCCGAGGTCCGCGCTCTGCATCGCCGCCTGAACGCCACCGCAGCCGTAGTGTCCACACACGACGATGTGGTCGACCCCCAAATGCTGCACGGCATACTCGATCACGCAGTGTGCATTGAGGTCAGTGTTGACGACCAGGTTCGCGACGTTTCGATGAACGAAGACCTCGCCCGGATCCAAACCCATGATGTCGTTGGCCGGCACCCTGGAGTCAGCGCATCCGATGTAGAGAAAGTCGGGTGACTGCCCCGCCGCGAGCTTGGCGAAAAACTCGTTGTCCTTCGCTTTCTGCTCGATCCACTTCCGGTTGCCTTCGAAGACTCGGTAGTACTTCTCCATAGGGTGGATGATAGGGCCGCATGAGAGCGGGTAAAGCTCGAATTGAACGCTGATTTTGTTCGCTTTTCGCGAATCACTCTTCGGGGGGTGGGTCGTATCCCCCGCCACCGAGTGGATGACATTGTGAGATGCGCTTCATCCCCAACCACGACCCTTTGAAGACGCCAAAGCGCTCGATGCACACGGCGGTGTAGCGTGAGCACGAGGGCTCGAACCGACAGACGGAGCCGAGCAGCGGGGAGAGTGTCCACCAGTAGAGCCGGATGAAACCGAGGGCGATCCACCTACCAAGCGACCATCTTCGAACAGGCTTGCCGCCCTCTGATGAGGCGGACTTCGAGGTGGACGTCGCCGAGCCGGACGTCGAGGTGGTGGACGTCGAGTCGCACGTCGAGCCGGACGTCGAGCCGGACGTCGAGCCGGACGTCGAGCCGGATGAGGTGGACGTCGTGGGGGCGGACGTCTCGGTCTTTTCACTCGACTCCTGCACTCCTTTCGTACTGGCGCTCTACTCCCCCAGTGTCAACGGACACCCGATCCGGGCCCTCGGCAAAATTCGTCAATTTAGGAGGAATAAACACGCTACATGGGAAGTATGGGTTCTCGGCGGACCTATACGCTCGAGGGGCCTTACTTGAGGGAGAGTATGCGCGGGTCGATATCGACGGTTGGGAAGAACGCTCTGGGAGCGGGCCTCGTGCTCATCCTCGTGTTCACCTCCGTAGTCGAAACCACCGCCCAGGACCGCGTTCGAACCGACACCACAACCCGAACCCGAGTCAGCGCGATGGGCGGTCCGCGACTCGTCGGCATCGACTTCGAGCTGAAGCTCACAAATCGCGTGGTGCTCAGCGGTGGTCCCTCGGTCCACACCGAGTTCACTCAGGTTGGACTGAGCAACCGGGTTGGGCTGGACATCTATCTCGCCGGTCAACCCTTCAACGGCCTCTTCGTTCGCATGGAGACCGCCGCCGTGTTGACCATCGAAAGCGACACCTCCGTGCGCGACATCGGATTCATGGGCTCGATACTCATGGGGTCCACATGGACGGCCCCACGCGGCCTGAGCACCGGCATCACCGTCGGCGGCCAGTCCTTCGTCGTGCCCGGACGCGTCCAACGCGTCCAACTCGACGTATCGATCCGGCTCTCGTTCGGTTGGGCGTTCTAACCAACTGACCCAACCCGACGATCGCGCAGTGGAGATGTGCACGAGCCGGACACCGCTGAAAACCCCGGCTGTTTTCCGTGTCGGTCACTTAACTTGACACATCCCGCGGTCGGCCGCTTGACCGCGGGCTGCTGCGCCGGTCAGGTCAGCGCATCAGATCGTGCGGCTCGCGACCGTTGGCCTGGTTCTCGGAGGCGCCGGTGATCACGTCGACGTCGATGGTGACGTCGAGCTCTCGGCCGGTGATCGACCCGTGGCAGGAGCCGCAGGCGGTGTTGAAGAAGCGTCGCGGGATCGAGCGCTTGATGCGCTCGCCAGGGTAGTATTGCTCGTGCTCCCGTTGGACCGCGGGGCCGGTGAAAGGGAGGTCCGGCGCCATCTCGAGCGGCTCGCCACCGTCGTCGGTCAGGAGAAACGAGATGGGGATACCACCGGGAATGCGCATGCTCGTTGAGCCGTCCGCATAGAGTGGAACCCAGCCGAGGCTCTCCGGTTGCCTGTAGAACCGACCGAAGGTGTCGTCGACCACGTTGTCCAAACCGCCAAAGTCGCTGGACCCAGCGGGCGGCGGGCGGTGCTGGAGCACCTCGAATCCGCCGATGCGAAAGTCGATCGGGCGACCCTCCCGCGTATTGCGGAACATCAACGACTGGATCATCGGGAAGTCGTTGAAATGCACGATCGCGTCGTCGCGATCCGCTTCGATCAGAGGCCGGTCGATGCCCTCGCCGTCCGAGACCAACACGCCACGGTTCGGACGAGCATAGAGCGCGATCGGATCCAGTTCGGCCATCCCGGTCTCTCCGAGCAACTCGGAGACCAATCCCGTCTGCACATCCACCACGCAGAGGTCGAAGTCGACTGGACCGGTGGGTTGTGCGCTCGCGCCGAGGTCACACGATGCCAGCAACGCGCCGCTGGGAAGCGGTGAGGGCGAGCGGAACACACCGACGCCCCCTCCGTACACGCTGGGCACATGCGCACCCATCGAGGGCATGTAGCCACGTTCGCTCATGTCGCGACCATCCTGATCGGGCCCGATCGTGCGATTGAACGTGACGATCGCACCTGCACCATCGGTGGAGCCGAGCGGCGACGCGACGAACATGCCATTGCCATTCGGCAGCATTCCGACATCGGTCGCGGCGCCGAATCCGAGCGAAGTGCGCGACGCGTAGAGTGGATGGTAGTCGCCACCGTCCATAATCTGACGTCGCAAGGCGAGCGTGTGGAAATCCAACTCGCGTTTCTCGACGGTGTAGATGACCCGTCCGTCCGGCAGAAAACCCGGGGCGATTTCTTGGTTGAGCAAGAACGTCAGCTGGCGAACATCGCCGGTGCTCGGCGTGAGCACGTAGAGGTCGGCGTTCGGGGCCATCGCAGCCGGTGTGCGCGTGGGCCGACCTTCGCGCGTGCCACGCGTCGACGCGAAGACGATGCGGCCGTCAGGTGCGTACGCCGGGTCGAAGTCGTGAAGCAGAATGCCGTCACGTTCGCTCCCGTCGCTCGCTCCAGGCAGGGGCGCACAGACCGATGTTGCCGGATCGACCTCGTAGAGCCGGAGTGGACTCGCCTCTGATGTGCGGACAGCGAAGGCGACGCGGCGCCCGTCCCACGAAGCGCGCGGTCGACGCACATCGGCGACGGCAGGATCGATACCGCACTCGGCGAGCAGACTTCGCGAGTCCGACACGACGAGAGGCCCGGTCGCCATGCCGGCGTCGGCGAACCGAAGATCGGCGCCCGGTCGGTAGGTATCGAAGTCGGTCGTCTCACCGATGCCAGGAGGACGACGAACCCATACGAGACCCCGTAAATCCGAGTCGATGGTGCCTGCGTCGATCGCGGATTGACGTTCGATCTCATGCCACCGACGGAGCACACAGTGCGACGGGATTTCGTTGAGGTCACCGGCGTCTGCATCGACACCTTCGCACGACAGATCGTCCCCCATCGGCTCGAAGAGCGAACCGCCCCGATGCAAGATGCCGCGTCCTTCGGGTACCATCTCGATCGGCAAGAGGTTCTTTCCGATGATGCGACTCTCATCCGGGTTTGGAGACTCGATGGCGAGACGCGCCTTCGACTGGCGGTAGTTGATACGGCGAGCCAAGCGCGAGAACGAGCCCGCAGCGCCGCCCCGCAAATGGAACGCGACGGAGAGCGGAGAGTGGCACGCGAGCGCCATGCAACCCTTGGCGACCAAGACCGGTTGCACGCGGTTGACGAAGAACCGGTAGCCGTCCGAGACGTCGGTGTCGTGCACCAGCTCGGGCGCTTCGGCCGCGACGCGATCGGCCCAGCCGCGAATTGCCGTGTAGCCAGCGTCGTCTTCTCCCGGGAATGTGTCGCCACCGCCGTGCGCGCTGCCACCTCGGTTTCCAGTGAGCGGTTTGAGCAAGAGCTCCGATCGCTCGACCGGAGATCCGAGAAACTGAGTACTGATCCAGTAGTTCCAGCGGCGCTCTTCCTCGGTATCCCCGCACGCGAGGTGATAGTCGGCCAGTGCTGCACCATGGCACGCGCCACCGCCGCACCGGTCACGCAAC
Organism: Phascolosoma agassizii; assembly: GCA_035593235.1. Classification (NCBI taxonomy): domain Eukaryota; kingdom Metazoa; phylum Annelida; class Sipuncula; order Phascolosomatiformes; family Phascolosomatidae; genus Phascolosoma; species Phascolosoma agassizii. The sequence continues at coordinate 8,198 of JAVJHY012282935.1, read as the reverse complement.
ATCGGCTGGACTTCGTCCACAAAGGCACGGAAGAGCCCGGTGTCCGCCGGCTCCACACTGCTCTGGAATCCTGGCGCGTTGCCGGGTCCGACTGCACACTCCCCGCTGTTTTCTGCGACCTCGTAGTCGGGCACACCGTTTCGATCGAAGCCCTCGTCGAGCCAGCGTTGAAGCTCGGCTCGTCCCGGGGAGCCCGCGCGAATACCAGCTCCACCAGCGTGTCGGATGTCCGTCTGAATCGTGACGAAACGATCGTCGGGCGCCAAAGGATCGGGAGCATCGTGCGTGTCCACACGAATGTTCATTGGCTCGCCCGACTTCAGCAGAAGCATCGGCCGCGCGTACGGACCGTAGGGAACGAGCAGATCGGTTCGAATCCGAAGAGAGTCATAGCTGCTCAGGTCCAGGTTGCCCGGCGCGCTCCCTTGTGGGCTGGCGACGTGACAGGCAGAGAGCGAAACTTGACACCCCACTTCGAGAATCGGCGAGATGCGTTCCTCGTAGTAGCTGCCACCGGTCGGGACAGGATCCGCATTGCAGGCGCTCACCCCCACAACCACCAACCAAATGAACCAACGTGAGCCCATGACGCCTCCCCAAACAGGATGAGTCAAACGGGCGAGCTGTGATTGCGCTCAGTCAACAGGACGTTGGCACGCTTCTCAATTCGGACTATTGGCGCCCCCTTGCCTCGACAAAAATCAAGTTGGCGCCGAACGCTACGTCAGCTCTTCGAGTCGCGCGGTGAAATGGCGCAGGGCAGCGGATTCGCTCACGACTCGAAACCCGGGAAGCGAGTCTCGTTCGGAGAAGAGTTCTGCTGCGGCTTCGATCACGTAGTCGACGTGCGATTGGGTATACACGCGACGAGGCAATGCCAGACGGACCAGCTCGGCGTCGGGGTCGGGACGACCCGCACCACCAAACATGAGGCTTCCGATCTCGCACGATCGAATGCCTCCCAGTCGATAAAGACCACACACGACCGCCTGGCCAGGTAGCTGCGCCGGCGCAATGTGTGGACAGAACTTCGCAGCGTCGATGTAGATCGCGTGTGCGCCCGGAGGCAACACGACGGGCACACCCGCAGCCGCGAGTCCTTCCGAGAGATAGGCGGCGGCGCGAATTCGGTACTGCAGATAGTCCTCCTGCAGGACTTCGCGAAGGCCTTGCGCCATCGCCTCGAGGTCACGGCCTGCGAGACCGCCATAGGTCACGTACCCCTCGGTGAGGATGAGCAACTCCGAAGCACGCAGCAGGAGGTCTTCGTTTCGGAGCAAGAGCAGCCCGCCGATGTTGACCAAGCCGTCCTTCTTGGCGCTGATGGTCGCGCCGTCTACCAAATCGAACATTTCACGAACGATCGAGGCGACCGAGCGATCCGCGTAGCCGGGCTCACGTGTCTTGATGAAATACGCGTTCTCGGCAAAGCGGCACGCGTCCAGGAAGAAACGCAATCGGTGCCGGTCGCACACGCCGCGAACGGCGTGCAGGTTCGCCATGCTAACCGGCTGGCCTCCACCGGTGTTGTTGGTCACGGTCACAAAGACCGCCGGGATGTGCTCGGCGCCGACCTCCTCGATCAACGCCTCGAGTGCGGCCACATCCATGTCGCCCTTGAATGGCGCCTCGGCGTCCAACACGCCACTCGCAGGAAGATCAATGGCCTTCGCGCCCGAGTGCTCGATGTTCGCGCGCGTCGTGTCGAAGTGGCCGTTGTTCGGGACGACGGCGCCGGGACGCCCGATCAACTCGAAGAGAATGCGCTCGCTCGCCCGACCCTGGTGCGTGGGCAGCACATGCTCGAAGCCGGTGATCTCGGTGACCGTCTCCTGAAAACGCCGGTAGGAAACGGCTCCGGCGTAGGATTCGTCGGCGCGCATGATCGCCGCCCACTGCTCCGCGCTCATCGCCCCAGTTCCTGAGTCGGTCAGCAAATCGATGAGTACGTCGTCCGCGGAGAGGTCGAAGAGATTGAATCCAGCGCCACGCAGCGCGCGTTCTCGCTCCGCGCGCGTCGTCATCCGAATGGGTTCCACGACCTTGATGCGAAAGGGCTCGATGAGGGTGCGCACGGCCGCAGCACAGCAAAGATCGCGCAACCGACGTTGATCAGTGTCAACCGCCCGATCCAAGCCCGATCTAAGTCCCGATCTAAGTCCCGATCTAAGTCCCGATCTAAGTCCGATCGGGCGCGGTGTTACGCGCGATCTCGGAGCGCGTCACGCAAGCGATCGAGGTCGAGGTGCTCGATGGTGCCGCCGCCGGCGCGCTGGAGACACTCGTCTGCCTCCAGCTTCCCTACACAGCGACAGAATGTCTCGTGGCGAACCCCGACCAAGGCGGAGAGATCGCGCTGTTGAAGACCTTCCGGCAGATCGCTTCGCAGACGTGGCGGCGAAAGCGTCTCGCAGAGCGTGATCAGCAGACGCACGACCTTCTGGCGAACGGTGGCTGCGCCGCGCGCGTGCACCAAACGCTCGACACGCGCCAATGCCGCTCGATGCAGGGCGAGAAGATCGGCGGCGTCGCCCCCCAAAACAGCGGCATCCATCGCGCCGACCGGAGCCAGGCAGATGAGTGCCGACGTTGCGGCATATCCAAGTGTTCCGGTCTCGATTGGGAACATGCCGCCAGGACCGACGGCATCGATGGCACTCGCGTCCCCGTTAACGCCGACGCGTTGACGAATCACCACGCCACGCCGAACCAAACCAAACTCGAACCCAGGCCATCGGGGAAACGGTGACCTCGCCTCCAATTGCCCCGTTGCGAACGCGCAGGTCTCTTTCGTCGCCCCCACCAAGGAGGGGAGAACACCGAGACGCGAACCCGGGCAATCCGGACATGCGGCAGGGTAGTGAAGAGGCAAAATAGCCACTGCAGCTTTTTCATGCACGCTTCGTTCCGCCGATTTCAGCTTGGCAGATCACCCTGGGCTCTCAGAAATGCGAGCCCGGTCAGCGCCGCTTTGTCGCAGCGTCGCCGGCCGCTGAGCGGTTGATCCAGCTCAAGTGGACGTGGCGCCAGCAGACCCATGCTTGGGTGACCCCTGCTGGAGACTGCAATGCGACCCCGGTCTTTCGACGACGCACCCTTCATTCTGTTTTGGGAGACGACTCGGGCTTGCGACCTCGCATGTGCGCATTGTCGAGCGTGCGCCGTACCGGATCGAGACCCGCGCGAACTCAGCCACGAAGAGGCCAAAAACCTGCTCGACACAGCCGCACAGCTCGGTGTGCGTCTCATGGTGCTGACCGGCGGAGACCCAGCCAAGCGTGCCGACCTCGTCGAGCTCGTCCGCTACGGAACCGGTCTTGGGCTGCGTATGGCGCTGACGCCGAGCGCCACACCACTCGTGACGACGCTATGGCTCCGTGAGCTACACGATGCTGGTTTGGCGCGCGTCGCGATCAGTGTCGACGGTGCGTGCGCCGCGACGCACGACGGACTTCGCAACGTCGAAGGCACGTTCGCACGCTCGATGTCCATTCTCTGGGATGCCAGAGGCGTCGGCCTCACGACGCAAGTCAACACCACCGTCACCACACAGAACGTGCACGAGCTACCCGCCGTTGTACGTATGTTGAGTGAACTCGATATCGCGCTTTGGAGCGTGTTCTTCATCGTGCCCACCGGACGTGCGTCGCACTCTTTGATGGTCGGCGCCGAACGAAGCGAAGAAGTCGTGCAGTGGCTCGCCGACGTGGTGCCGCAGGTTCCCTTCGACATCAAAACGACAGCGGCTCCGAACTTCCGGCGCATTCTCTTGCAGCGCAAGGATCGACGGGAAGACATCGTGGGACTCCGCGGAGTCGGCGACGGGATCGGGCGTTCACGCGGTGTGAACGATGGCCAAGGAGTCGCGTTCGTCTCGCACATCGGCGACATCTCACCGAGCGGATTTTTGCCCATCGTCTGCGGCAATGTCCGGCGAGAAGGCCTGATATCGACGTACCAAACCAACCCACTCTTCCTGAGCCTGCGCGACCCCGATGTCCTCGGTGGAAAATGCGGCAGATGCGACTTCCGAAAGGTGTGCGGCGGTTCGCGCGCCCGAGCACTTGCGGTGCACGGCAGCCCCTTCGCCGAAGACCCGATCTGCGCCTACCAACCGAGAGCAGCTTCATGAGACGCAGGAAGAGTTCCGGGGAGCGGAGCGAGCCGCGAACGCGGAGCGTTCGGAGTTGGAGGGGGGACCCGACTGGAGTTCACCTCCGGCAGGGGGAGGCTTTCGGGACAACTTCCCAAGAAGAAGTGAGATCGGGGTTCACCTGCCACAACAAGTAATCGTGGTGGGCGGGGGTCTGGCGGGTCTGGTCGCCGCATGGCGCCTCCGCGAGTTGGGTGCCGAGGTCACCCTGCTGGAACGCGAGCTACGCGTGGGCGGTCTGATCGAAACCGAGCATCGCAACGGCTTCACGTTCGAACATGGTCCCGATGGATTTCTCGGCTCGCGCGGTGACGTGCTGACCGAAATCTCGAATCTGCAGCTCGATGACGAACTGGTCACCAACGGACCGGCGCCGCGACGCGCCTTTGTGGCCACCCTCAATGGGCTGGCTCCGCTGCCGGCCGGCATCTTCCGGTTCGAACGCAGCTCGATCTTCGGTTTGCTGCGTTCACCCTTGCTCTCGCGCGCCGCAAAGGTTCGCCTCTTCCTCGAACCCTTCGCGAAGTCGGCAACCGGCGATGACGAAGACGTCGAGAGCTTCTTTGCTCGCCGCCTGGGCACGGACGTCGCACGTCATATCGTCGACCCCATGCTGCGGGGGATCTACGGCGCACCTGGCAGGGACCTCGGGATCCGCGCCACGATGCCCAAACTGGCGGGGATGGAACGCCGCTTCGGAAGTCTCGGATTGGCTCTGATCGCGGCTCGGCGATCGCCTCCCGGCGTCGGTTTGGTCACGCTGCGCCGAGGCATGGCCTCGCTGGTGGATCGCATCGCCTCCAAGCTCGGGTCCACGTTGCACCTCGGTGTGGAGGTCACGGAGCTGAAGCCCACATCGAGCGGCGTGAGCGTGAAGGCTGGCCGGCTAGGAACGCTGCATGCCGATTCGGTTGTCTTGGCCTGTCCTGCTTGGGTCACCGCGGGTCTCCTCGGCGAGATCGATGCCGAACTCGGAGATCAACTCTCCGGAATTCGACACAGCCGAGCCGACACGATCGGACTCGCCTACGCACGCGAGCAGATCCCAGTGGAGCTCGACGGCACCGGCTTCGTCGTCGACGCGGATCGCGCCGGCATGATGGTCGCATGCACATGGGCCAGCCGGAAGTGGCCCGATCGAGCGCCCGACGGTGCAGTGCTTCTACGCTGCGTCGCTCAGGCTCCCGACGCGAACGATGCCGAGTTGGTCGACGCGATCCGCTGCGAGCTGAGACAGCTCATGGGCATTCGTGCAGAGCCGCGAATGGTCCGGGTTCGGAGAAGGGCCCGCGCGCTGCCGACCTATGGGCTACACCACGCGCGGCGTGTCGGAGAAATTCGGGATCGAGCTCGTGCACTTGGGCGCATCGAACTCGCCGGCAATGCCGCCCAGGCCGGTCGCGAGATGCTTGCTCCGCTGGTTACCGTCACCCACGACGCAGATCCGGAAGTCGACCGCACCGTTGTGCACATCCTTTGGCAGGAAGTTGACGCCGACGGACTCGAGAGCACCTGGTACTCGCCCATCGTGGTCAACGATGGCGACTACCTTGGCTGGAATCCGGTTGTTCGTCTCGACGACCGCACGCCGCTCGATCCCGAGGGCGAGGCGCGGCCCGGCGAGCTCTGGCGCAGACCGGCCCTCGAACCGGGCACCGACGGCCACTCCGTCGTCGTGGCAGTGCCACGACGCGCCGACGGCCGCGTTCTCGTTCTGCGCATGCGCCTCCTGCCGACAGCGCTTCAGGATCTCGCCGATTCGGTGCGCGGCACCATCGTTCTGGTGGGTGCAAACAACCACGTCGAAGGCAGCATCCTCAGCCTTGCTGAAGAAGTGCGCGGCACCATCGTCTTGGTCGGAGCCCGCTTCCACAGCGGCGTGCGCTCCTACATTGCCAGCGAGTCCTACGACGAGATCCTCGCCTACGGTCCCGATTTCACCTCTGAGAACCTCGACGAAATCGGTCGCCACGTATGGGATCGCATCATCGACTCCGGCGCTTCCATTCTCGACGGCGAGATGGAACCCGAGGGCCACGCCTGCTCGATCGTCCACCTCGGCGAAGAAGGACCTTCTGCCGAGGCACCGCTTCACCAGCTCGATGTCTGCGTGATTTCGGATCGACCGGCACCGCCCTTCGAGGGCCGACCGTCGATGTTGCTCTCCGAGGACGGGTCTTCCGTCCTTCTGGCCTGGGGAAGCGAAGAAGGCGAAGTGCACTTCACAACGACCGACGAGAGTGGCTGGAACGACCCGGTGGTCGCACCCTGGCCCGAAACCGAGTTCGAAGAGGCTTTGGTCCTCCTGCGCCGGGCCGTCCGCCCCTAGTCAGTCAGGCGGCTGACGAATTCTTCGAGAACGCCTTCGTTGTCGACGTGCAGCCTCATAACAGCGCGACCGCGTTCTCCGAGCACCGCCGCATCGGCGATCGCCTGCGCGTCGCAGACTTCGCCCATCGTCAGCTGATCGCCGGGGATCTCAAGATCCTGCTCGCGGGCGCCTGTGAGAACAAGAAACGCCCCCGACTCAGGACCTCCCTTGTGGGCCTGACCTGTTGAGTGCAGATAGCGGGGACCCCAGTTGAGCGCACAAGGCCCTCCAATACGGACAGCCAAGGCGGCTGCAAGGCGCTCGAGGAGCGAGCGCAGGGCGTCTGATTCGGGCAGGTAAGAAAGCAGCGCGACATAACTTGGCTCGGGTTCGAGCCACTCGTTGACGAGCTTCACCAACGGCGACTCGTCGGGCGACCCTGCGTCGCCTGATGGCGCCACCGTCCGTTCACTTCCAAGCGCTGCGCGCAACTCACCAAGAGCGTCGTTGGCAGGCGCGGAGAACGGGCAAAGGACCTGCTCTTCGGGCAAACCGCCCAGTTCGCGCACCTGATTCGAGACCTGGCGCGTCTTGACCTTGGCGGACTCCACGTCAGGTTGCGTGAAGGGATCGAGCGACATCTCCGCGCCGAGAACCGCCGTCGCCACCTGCCACCTGACAATCTCACCCGCGATGTCGCCCGGGGCCGCTGGCCAGAGAGTGAGTGTTGGCGAAGAGTGCTCGACCAGGTGATCCGCAACCTCCGGCGCGCCCTCCAGCCGTAACGCCAGCTCATGCCGAGGTCGGGACCCAGTGAACGGATGTGCTGCGACCATCGGAAGGACAGCTTGCCCGCCCTTTCCCGTCGACTCAGCAACCAATTGCTCAATCCACGGCCCAAGCAGCGCCAACCCGCCGGTAGAAACTGGCAGGATCCAGTGCCCAAGATCGCGGGCCCCAGCCAGCACCAGCCCAAGAGCCACCCCAGGATTCTCCAAGGCAACCTCCGCGCGGCAGCTCTCGAAGGCGCGCGCGGCCTTCTCGAGCAGATCAGCGACATCGAGACCGCAAAGAGAGGCAGCTACCAACCCAAAGGGTGACAATACCGAGAAGCGCCCACCGATCTCCGGATTACCCAAAACCACCTGACCACCACGCTCGTTCGTCAGCTTCTCAAGCAGAGAGCCAGGATCGGTGACACTGATAAGGCACTCTCCCGGAACTGAGCCCGACGCTTGCAACCACTGCCAGACCACCTCGAACAAGAGACTCGTCTCGAGCGTGCCCCCAGACTTGCTCGCCACCACCACAACCGTCGCGCTCGGGTCCAAACCCGCAAGCACCCGTCGCACCGTGCCCGGATTCGTCGTATCGAGGACCGCAAGCCGCGGTGCACCAGCGGCCTGAGGCAGAGTCCGCACCAGCATCTCGGCACCAAGGCTCGACCCGCCCATACCCAAAAGCAGCACCGACCGCACACCATCCGGCACCCGAAGGTTCGCGAAAGCCGAACCATCCCCTGGCAGCTGCGGAAGGTCGAGCCATCCCAGCCAGCGATCCTCACCCGAATCCGTGAAGAGAGCGGCGTCACGACCAAAGAGGCGCGCCGTTCCATTGCCATCGTTCCAGGCACGCGCGCGCCGTTCGACCTGGTCACCGAGACCCGGAGTCCCAGCCCACGCCAGGCGGGCGGGCGACAAACTACCGACGTGGTCAGTCATAGGAGATGAGGTC
>JAVJHY012281869.1:0-24660 GCA_035593235.1 Phascolosoma agassizii | reverse complement strand
ACCCCAGGCTAGAAAATGTATCCCCGTTGGGGAAAACATGAAAAACTATACTGGGCTTTTTTCGGGCTTAGTTTCTTGTTTTTTATTGCAGACTATCATGAATAAGGGACTAAAGGCATTCACTTTTGGGCTATAGAATAAATATTGGCACTATTTAACGTGGAATTACATGACAGATTGGAAGAAATATGTTGTTTTGTCAAGAATCAAGGCCAACTGACCAGCAGTAATTTTAGTGTCCTTCCACCTCGAAGTCCTCGCTTATCTCATCAACCTCTGTTCGCACACTCAATTCTAGAATCGATTCTCCTGTGAGTGTTCCCTTTAGGATTCCAGGCAAACCTGCTATGGCCTCTGCTTCAATTCCAAGCTGCTGCGGGTCCATTCCCTGGTACGATTCTTTCAGAGTAATGACGACGGGGAACGACTGCTGCAGTGCGTTTTTGCACGTTTGACGGAAGTTGTCGTTAATTTTTTTCATAGTATTTTAGTTACCAATACTTTATACAGTTGAAGCTGAGATGTTCATTATACCTTGGAATTGTGTCCAGGGCAACGAGGAAATTAGTACTTTCAACGAATCCTAATAAACTTCTCGGTGCTGGCGGAAAAGCGGCGGGTTAGCAGTCTCAGCCGCCGCTTTTGTCGCACCATTAAATAGCTAAAACTAACCTAACACTGCTCGATGGCAGTTGAGTAGACCAGAGCCCGTAACCGGGTCATTACCGGGTGAGCCCAGGTCGTCGGCAGTCAAACGAAGCCGATTACGAACACTGGCCGGCGACCAGGAAGGGTGCTGCTCCATCAAGAGCGCGGCTGCGCCAGCTACGTGGGGGCAAGACATGCTTGTACCGGATTGGTTACCGTATGTGCCCCCTGGTAATGTCGATCGCACACTGACGCCAGGAGCGGCGATTTCCACCCCACTAAGCAAGCCTGTTGGGCCACGTGAAGAAAAATTTGCGATTGCGCGGTTTTGATCCACCGCAGCCACCGCCATGAAGCCCGGACATCGTGCAGGTCGCCCGACCCATGGTCCGCAGGGATTGCTACCCGGGGACTGGCATACTCCGGCTTGCGGCGGATTGGGACATCCGCCACTATTTCCAGCAGAAGAAATCACAATGCAACCTTTCTGAATAAGGCGTTCAGCTGCGCGTTGGTATGCTACAGTACATGCAGCATTCGCCGATGTTACACAGCTTCCTAAACTCATGGAAGCGACTCGAATTTTGTTCGTCTCACACCAACCCATACCTGCGAGAATCCAACTTAGGGCGCCGCTTGCCCGGCCACTTGCAGGATCGTGTTTCAGTACCTTTACAGCGAAAAGATTACAGGCAGGTGCTACGCCAACCACCCCAACGGCATTATGGCGTGCCCCGGCGATTCCCGCACAATGCGTACCATGACCGTTATCGTCATTCCAACTGCCGACTCCGGGAACAAACGATGCCCCACCTGAAACGGAAAGGTCGGGATGATTATCATCAATCCCGGTGTCGATGATCGCCACCCTGACACCTGCCCCGGTTACACGATGCCATACACGGTCGGCCTGCACCATTTTGATATTCCACGGAATCGGTTGCCGTACTGGTTGTCTGAGATTCGGTAAGCAAAAGCAAAACGTCCGACCAAACATCGGAATACAAAATTCACGTTGGCCGGTAGGGCATCTTCTGGCTTGTGGAGAAATCAGGTTTGTCTTAACATCATCCGAACCCTGCCCGAGTTGACTGATAAGATCCTGAAGCGCATGTTCATAACCTGCTGCATACGGATCGATATCATTCCCTTCATAATTACTTGCCGGGAGGTTGTCTCCGGCACGACCGGAAGCACCCCCGCATCCACAGCCATGCGCCTCAACTTCAAAATCTTCGACAATCTCTGCGATTCGTTCGTCTTCATTAAGGCGTTCTGCATCACCTGCATCCAAGGTGATGACGCTTGTCCCCAACTGTTCGAAATGCAGTGATTCATTGCCTGACAGGTCCTTGGCCGTCTCGAGGGTCGCAATTCCATCATGCATCGATTTCTTTTGAACTTTCAGAATTTTCGCAGCTTCTTCGGCGTCGCATTCCTTCTCGACAAATGTCACTACGTATCGCTTTGTGTTTTCTGCCATCACTGGTCTCCTCTTTAAATGATAAATGATAAAGTATTATTCTTTCAAATCGTTGATAGAATTTAATTGAATTCAACAACTAGCCATTATGCATGATCTGTGCAAAGTAAGTCTTAAAAATTGTTATTAGTTATATACCAGTTGGTTATAATCGCTTGAGATGGATTAGGATCGAAATGATTTTGGCAATAGCGTCATAAAATTATGACGCTATATATCACATATTCCTGCAGGAGAGAAGGTTATGGTTGTCATAAAATTATGACGCTATTGTCAAAATTTTGTGACGGTAGATGGGAAGGATTGGAGATTTATAGCAGTCCAAGGTGTTACCTAATATCTTCCTGTCAATGCTTTCTGCTGGTGGATAAATTGAAAATAGTCATAAGACTCAGGCAAGGACGGGGGGGACTGCTATGAGAAGGCCAGGGGCTGCCAGGTTAAAAATTTAACCGAATGTATTTACAGATTTGGGCTCTGCGGTTAAGAAGGCATAGCCGCTGGCCCAGAATTATTTACTGTTGAAATTGTTCTTTCAACCGTAGAATTGACGGGCGACCGCGATAATACCTAATACTTTAAAACCAAGGCAAGGCGGCTAAGCCGTAACCAAACTGGGAGCACTTAAATGTATTGGAGTAATGTTTTTTCTAGCTCAATAAGAAGGTGTCAAGATTTTTATGTAAATCCTACCAATCTTCTGTGATCCTTCTGGAAGACTTACTTTGTCTATTCCGAATCGATGTCAATTGTTCTTTTCTCCAAGACTCCATCACTCCAAGACTCCAAGACTCCAAGACTCCAAGACTCCATCACTCCAAGACTCCAAGACTCCATCACTCCATCACTCCATCACTCCATCACTCCATATTATATTTGCAATTCCATTCAGTATGACTTAGGCCCTTAAATTCTGATATTTTTTTACCTTCTCAGTTTGGCCCGCCAAGCCCGCTTTCGCAGTAACATCTGCAGTGCATAATGAAATACTCCTTTGCCGAAATAAGCTTCAACCAAGAAGTTAGAGCATGATTAACCTGTTCAATGTTATTTAATATTTTGATTTATGGCGTGTTTGAACAAATATTATATGGCGATTATATGGCGATAGAATAGTACTGTATGAAGGCATTATTGCCTTCTTTTATTCCTTCAAAGATGGCCTGAGGATGAATCGAGTTCTGAAGAATTATTAACAATTTTTAAACTAGGGTCTATAGATCTTTATCGGGAGAAGGAACCTGAAATACAGAAATCCCGAGTAAATAGGTTGCGAAACTCCCGCTCGCGGAACGGCATATTTAAACACGTAAATACGGGCCTTTGTATATATGATTTTCGATAGAATTAAACTGTGGATCGCCCACTCGCGAGATACGATCCGCATACCTGACCTGCTAATTTTTTCCCTCAAAATTTAGCCAGAGCATAGTTTTTTATAGGCTCGCTAGGAAATAATCAATGAGATTGCAGAATAAATCTAAAACCAAAGAAAAATATGGAGTTATAAATGCTACGAGGAATGAATATACTCTACCTATTATTTTCCACGAGCTTCACGGCCTCAATAAGTGCGTTCGGAACCCCTTTTACTATCGGGGGAGATCCCATTGTTGATCCGAGTCAATTCCGAATCACAACATTTGCTGACGGGCTGGATTTTCCTTTAAGTATGCAGACCATGTCTGATGGTGCGCTATTAACCGGAACAAACCCTGGTCAGTTATTACGTCTTGTCGACAAAGATGGTGATGGAGAATCTGATGGTTCGGGGAAGGTACTCTTTAGCGGGTTACCTGGAATCGTGACTTCAGTTCGCCTACATGGAGATCTTGCCTTTGTCACTAGTAGAGGGACAGGAATTAGCCATATAACGATCTTACGCCAAGGACCAACGGCCGGTGACAATTTTACCTTGGAAGGGAGGTTGGACATCACTTTCCCCAGCACCAAAGGACACAATAGCATCGCAAATTTGGTACGGGATCTTCCCGGCGGCCAGCCAGGCGAGTACGAGCTGTTTTTTAACGTTGGTTCGGAAGGAAACGAAGTTGCTACAACCACTATGGCTACCATCAACGGGTTAGGTCTCACGGACGTCACCCTGAACGTCGATTCGATTTATAGTGTAACCGTAGACAATACAGGCCAATCCCCCATGGTTTCAAGCCCAACTCAAATCGCCGCAGGATTGCGCAATGCAGCAGGTATGGCATTTCATCCAATTACGGGTGACCTCTATTTCGAGGATAATGGTATTGACACACCAGGAAATCGAGATGAACCTCTCAGTGCGGACGAGATTAATTTTATTAGTGCTAAGGACATTGGGGGAGAAATCGAAGATTTTGGTTTTGCAGATAATTACATCGAATATCGTACTGGAAATGAAATCGGAAGTGGTGGAATTGATCCACTGATCGCGTTCCAACCAATTCCATCTCCGGATGGCTCGGAGAGTGAAGGGCCCGTTGAAATTGCATTCGCACCTATATTATTTCCAACGGGTTTAAATGACGGGATTATCATAGGGTTTCATGGCAAAGGATCTGTCGGCCTCGCAAATGAGGAAAACCCTCTCGTTTTCGCTAATCTGGCAAATAATTCGTACTTCCATTTTATAAGTAATGACGAACCAAACTTGGGCCCATTAAATGGCGTCTTGTCAACTGATGACTCGCTTTTCATTTCCGATTTTCGAAGCGGGGGAGATGGAAAGATTTACCAGATCCAAGCCAACTCCAGCTCACCTCCAGAATCGTCGGTCCCCGAACCGTCTACTTTGCTTCTAGCCGTCATTGGATTTGCCAGTTTCTCTATCATCGCGAGGCGACGCAGATCTTCTTGATTGAAACAAATGATTCTCCGTTGGGCTCGGAATTCCTTTGATGGTGAACTAGTGCTTCATAAAGCTTAAAGTTTCGTATTGATTGTGCCTATTCCGGATGCTGGAGAACGCCAATGAAAGTGCGGGAATAACCAATTTATGTCAAAGCCAAAATTGCTGCGATTATCAACATTAAAAATCCCACCGGATTTCCCACAGATAAAACGCCTTTTAACCGGTCATGAGATCCCGGAGAACATTTAGGTTTCTTCTATCATTTTCAACTGGATTATCTCCTTTTGGCGTCTCTATGATCATGGGCAAGTGGTTTAGCCGGCGATCATTTACCAGGAATCGAAATCCCTCAATGCCAATTTTACCTTCACCGATATGTTCATGGCGATCTTTTTTTTCTCCGAGTCCAAACCGACAGTCATTCAAGTGAATCGCAGCCAGTCGGTCTAGTCCAATTATCTTGTCGAAATCTTCGATGGTTTTGTTAAATCCATTTTGAGTATGAATTTCATAGCCTGCTGCGAAAACATGGCAAGAATCTAAACAGACACAAAGTCGATTGTCAGCATCAACGAGCTCGAATAAGCGCGCCAGATGCTCGAAGGCTGCACCCAGATTTGTCCCTTGTCCTGCCATTGTTTCCAAGGCTATTCGCGTTTCTAACGTTTGAGTTCTATGGATGACCTGCTTTAATCCTTCTGCTACCCGTGCTAATCCAACATCAATCCCCATACCCCCATGACTTCCTGGATGAAGTACGATAAACGGTAAGTTCAGGGTGTCTGCCCGTTCAATCTCTTCAATAAGGGAATCGATTGACTTAGTGCGAGTAAATTCGTTGGATGCACAAAGGTTTATTAGGTACGAAGCATGGGCGAAGATGGGATCGATCCTTGATTGTTTACGGCGTTTCAGAAATTGGACCACGGATGATGGTAAGAGTGGGGGGCCACTCCACTGACGGTTATTCTTGGTAAAAATCTCGATAGTATCGCACCCGATTTCTTCTCCACGATCAATGGCTTGGTCAATACCTCCAGCGACGCTAACATGGGCACCAAATTTATTCATGCTATTTGCTTCGGTTTATTTTTGTGTTCTGAATACTTCGGCAATTCATTGTTTATATCGAGAACAGGCATACCATAATAAATATGACAGGTGGGCTTGAATTTCGAGGGACCCCTTGAAGGGCGCGCAAGATCAAAGAGGGCTGAAAATGCAAGCCACATAAAATGTCTTTCCTCTGCAATGAGATTACCTCACAAAGCAAAGCTGACTTTGCACGAAAGGGTTCTCTCATGCTTTTTTTTACCTCATCTCGCATTGCGAAGCATTTATCCGTCTTTTGAAAGTCCTTTACCATATATCTTTTCCCAAATGACTGCCTCAATACCTATAATAATGCTTTCTCCTTAATTATTTTTTCCTTTTTTTCGTCACCTGATAGATCTGAAATCTCAGCTTAAATTTGTTTAAAAACGATAATAGCAAATCCATTATCTTTAAATAACAAGCATCTTTATATCCAATGACATGGGTGCTCGTTTTCATTTCTCTTTCATATCCCAACATGGTTAACATATCGCCGGTAAGATATTCAAAAATTCTGATTTCTTTTTCTGTCAGATTTTTCTTCCAAGCGCCTACCCGACTTACATTGGGATTTTTTGAAACCAAATGATGGTTAGAAAAGGTAAATTGGTCAGCATCATAAGTGTTTTTTTTAATTAAATTTTGACCATAAGGCAACTGGATAAATTGGTAACATTTCTTAACAGTCTCCTCATGTTTTAATATCAAATCTTCATACTTTATCCTTAAAAACTTATCATGCGGATAAGCCCTCTCTGCAGCCAGCCCGAAAGCGACCATTCTTAGCCAATAGTTTGCAGCGATGTAAATCGTGTTGGGGCCCCACGGTTCTTTCATTATCGAAGCGGCAACAGCTCTACCATCGCGTACTATATGGATGAACTTCATGTCGGGAAATATTCTCGAATAAGTTGAAATAAATTTAATACTTACGGGAGTATGGTCGATCCAAACTTTGTACTTATCGATTCCATGTTTATGGGAGAAAATTTCTATAATACATTCAATAAATTCCCAAAAGGTTGAAATGCATTTATTCTTTAGAAAATCGGATGAATCTAGTCTTATATCCCATAATCTGAAGGTATTTTTTCTATTTAAAAAATTTATCGCTTCTTTTATTAGTTCATTATTTATATTGTTCCAATCATATTTTTCATATAACTCTAGATAGAAAAATTCTGGCGTTACTGTAGCTTCTGAATTGGCCCCTAATTTGGATCCTAACAGTGTGGTTCCACTCCGGGGACAACCCCCAATAAATACAGGTCTCATAGTATAAAATTACTGGTTTTACTCTAAAAAAATCTATCAAAAAAAAGTTGAATCTTGCAGTTTTATGAAAAATCAACTATTTCTATCTGCAATATCGATACGGTAAGGTAAGGGAGGAGTTTAAATGCTTATTTTGCTTCATAAGCTAGAGTCTTAGCAGGAACTGCGGCTCTCCATCGTTACGATTTCTGAAGAGGGTATTCATGAATGAAATCAACCAAAACTTTGACATGATCGACCGGAGTTTCTTTTAATATCCCATGACCAAGATTAAATATATGCCCTCTTTTACCACCAACACTCTCTAAAATATGTGTGCTTTGTTTTCTGATTTCCGATTGGGAGCCACAAAGAACCATGGGGTCAAGATTTCCTTGCAAAGCAAATTTGTCTCCCAGTAAGGACCATGCATCCATTAATTCAATCCGCCAGTCGACACCTATTATGTCCACATCTAGGTCTCGAATTATAGATAAAATTCCAGCAGTACCTGTCCCAAAATAAATTATGGGGATATCAGACTGTATCTTCCGGACTTCCTCTATTATTGCCGAAGTATGCAACAAAACATATTGTTTGTAGTCATAGGGGCTTAGGATCCCAGCCCAGGAATCAAAAATCTGTATTATCTGAACGCCAGCGGCAATCTGTGCCTTTAGGTAATCACTCGTAACTAGGCTCAACTTGGTCATCAATTTATGCCATAACCGCGGATGGTTGTACATCAATTGTTTTACTTGGTGAAACGTTCTGGATGCGCCACCTTCGATTGCGTAACTGGAAAGGGTAAATGGTGCTCCAGCGAATCCAATTAGAGGAATTTTCCCATCGAGCTCCTGTCGAACAAGCTGAATGGCTCTCAGCGTAAAACTTAAAGCTTCCTCTGCCTTAGGAGTGGCAAGTGCATCAATGTCCGCGGCGGTACGGACCGGATTGTAAATAATTGGACCGTCACCCTTTACAAATTTAACTTTTAACCCCATTCCTTCCAGCGGGGGCAGTAGATCTGCGAATATGATAGCGGCGTCAAGATCAAATGCGGAAATTGGTTGCAGCGTTATTTCAGCAGCCAGTTCCGGATTCTTAATTAACTCCAAAATAGAGTAGCGATCTCTAAGGAGACGATACTCCGGCATATATCGGCCGGCCTGGCGCATCACCCATATTGGAGTGACGTCAACAGGCTGACGGCGGCAGGCATTCAATAGTCGGTTTTCTTTACTCATAGGTAATTCAAGTTAAGTCATCACTTGGGCTAGATAAACATTGTAGAGGCTCAAAATGTTGATATGAATTTCACCCCTGCATGTGAAAACTCTACTCCGTTTTAAATGTAATTTATGTAACTCCTTGAGGAGAGGAACTGCTGGAAATTTAACCCATTACCGAGGTGATTGCTCAAGGCTAATTATTTATCCCAATTGCGGAATAAAACATACATGCATCTACGCAATTTTCATTATAAAATAGTTAGTTATTTTCGATAAAACTGGCCCGCAGTGCATCAGCGTTAACGGGAACGGTTCCTACTTTTCCGACCACTATTCCCGCAGCTTGATTCGCAAGTGTGGCTGCCTCGATAGGAGAAGCGCCAGCAATTAATGCTGTGGTAAAGGTCGCAATGACTGTATCCCCGGCGCCGGAAACATCAAAAACTTCTTTCGCCGCGGTGGGTATATGAATTGGATTAGTTCTGTTTTCAAATAGGGCCATCCCTGCACTTCCCAGAGTTACCAAAAGTATCTCAGATGACCATTTTTCCATTAATTGATGCCCCACCTCATTCAAGGCTGTATCGTTTGCCAAAGGTAGAACTGTCGGCGAATAGGGCCGACCGGATAGATTAAATGCCTCTACCCGATTGGGGGTTAATAGTTTAATATCCTTTACCTCCAATGGATTTTGTGGGTGAGGATCCAAGGCGATTGGGATTTTTTTTGAAGAGATTAATGGAAGTAATTCTGCAACCAGGAAATTCGAAATGACTCCTTTATTATAGTCTTCAATGATGATGGCATCCAGTTTATTCTGCATAATCGCCGTCGAAATCTGGCTTACCAAGATGCGGGCGAATTCAATTGAAATCGTTATGTCTTTTTCTTCATCGATTCGGGCGACCTGCTGGTGATCGGCTATCAAACGCGTCTTAACGGTCGTGTTACGCCCTTGATCGATAATAATGCCTTTTGTATCAATATCCCAATTCTGACATAGCGTCTTAATTTCTTCTCCTGCTTTATCGTCGCCAATAACTCCAAAAGCCATTGACTTCGCACCGAGGGAGGTAATGTTTCGTAATACATTAGCAGCTCCGCCCAATGTTGAACTTTTACGGTTTACTTTCACTACAGGCACGGGGGCTTCTGGCGAAATACGCGTCGCCTCGCCCCAGATATACCGATCTAATATCAAATCGCCGATAACACCGACATGAAATTGTTGAAAACGATCTAAAATTTCAAAAATCCGATTGCGATCCATTTAACTGTACCACCTGAGAATTGTTTTGGTTAGCTTCTAGTGTTTGCAGATAACGAATGGTCCGGCTGGTTGCTCCACGGTTTTTTTCTACCGTCTCAAACGACTTGCGGCCAAGTCGCTCTCGTTCCTTGGCATCTTTCATTAGCATCCGTAGCGACTGCGTTAAACCCTGCTCGTCATTGACTTCAACACAGGCATCGTTATCCTTAAAAATCTGCGCCACCTGGCGAAAATTGTCCATACCCGAGCCGAATATTACTGGTTTACTTAAAAGTGCCGGCTCGACGATATTATGTCCCCCGCTGTTACCAGCCATACTGTTGCCGACAAATACAATGTCTGACTGAGCGAGAAAGTTCATCATTTCTCCGGTGGTATCGACTAATAGAACACGAATTTTATATTCCTCTATAGGTTTGGATGCGGAAAGTCTTTCATTGCTAGCTGATTTCCTTAAATCAGTCAGGCGAATATAATCTAGCCCAGTGTTTTTCAGTACCTTTTCTATGTCTGGTGTTCGCTCGACATGTCTAGGGATAAGTATGTGAAACAAACCAGGAAAATCCTTCAACAAGTGTTTAACTACTCTTGCCACTAAGATTTCCTCCCCTTGATGGGTGCTCGCGGCAGTAAAGACGATTCGTTTCTCATCAGAAAATAGTTTGTCAACTATACGGCCACCATCTTGGATAGAAATTATTGGAAGTTGATCAAATTTGATCGTATTGCAAACCTTGACGATTGGGTTGTCGCCGATGATCGACTTAATTTTCCAGGCATCTTCCTCACCCTGAGTACAAATTAATGAAAATTTCTCAAAAATAGGTTTAAATATCCATCGAAAGCGTTGATATCCGCTCGCAGATCTATCCGACATCCGAGTATTCACGAGCGCTATCGGGATGTTCATTTTAGAGGCGGTTACAATGATATTTGGCCAGATTTCAACCTCAAATATAACGAGAAAACTGGGGTTAACCATAGATAGTGCCGATTTGACACAGAAATAGAAGTCTATCGGGAAATAAATTGTTATAACATCCTTTAACGAGCGATTTCTTGCAATTTGCTGGCCAGTGGATGTGGTTGTCGACAGGACAAACGTAAGCTGAGGTTCAAGCCTACACCACTCTTGAATAAAAGACAACGCGGCTACAGTTTCACCGACACTAACCGCATGAATCCATACTGGATTATTGCATGCTTTCAGCTGTTTTTTTTTTAACGCCGAATAGGTTCCAAAACGTTCCCAAAACCCCGCCCTAAAGTTTCCGCGTCGCACTAATTTGGTAATAAAGAAGGGAAAATGGAGAAGAAAAGCTAATGGGAAGAGAAGATTATAAATAAAAAGGACTATTTTTACCATCTTACCCGATGTTGAATTGAGCTGAGTGCCGGCAAGTGGGTTCTTACCCGATTAAGTGCTTCTCGATGAATCTTGCAATGGATACATACCTCTTCATCCTTAGCTGCTTCTAATTCCTTGCCCCATGGATCCACAACCATGGAGTGACCGTAAGATTTCACGTTCATGCCTACGTTTAACCCGCATTGATTTACTCCCACAATAAAGCATTGGTTTTCTATTGCCCTGGCGCGTAGTAAAGCTGTCCAGTGCGCTTTACCCGTATAATGGGTAAAATCTGAAGTGCACAGAATTAAACCTGCACCGGCGTAGCATCTGTAAAGCTCTGGAAACCGTAAGTCGTAGCAGATTGTCAATCCTATATTCCAGTCATGAAGTTGAAACTTTACGGGAATCGACCCTGCTGTAAACAGTGACGCCTCGTCGACCGCTTTAATTCCCAAATCCAATTTGAACAAATGGATCTTGCGATATGCTGCTGTAAGCTGACCAGACCGATCAAAGACCATGGCAACATTAAATAATTCACCAGCGTATTCCACCGGCAGCCCTCCCCAGACAACGTTGAGACCGTAGGTTTTAGACAATTCACCCAACTTCTCAACAAAAAAATCTTCTGTATGTCCATCCGACCGGATATCCTCATAGCTTCCTCGACTAAGGACGTTTTCCGGGAAGACAACTAAATCGCTGGCTTTACTTTGGCTCTCTGCCAGCAGCGTTTCCGCCTTTTCAAGGTTATCGGATAAACTCTTGGTGGAGGATACCTGGCAAAGGGAAAGATTCAACTCGGTATTATTAAAACCCATCTACAATGTCCTGCAATTGGTTATGAAAGCCGATTTCGAAATCCAGTTCAGCAGAATTTCAGGGGCAATATTGGTGGCAGCGGCGATCCTGCGTTTCGTCGCATCCACAGCCCAAGCACTGCAGAATCCATCATGTTGCTTCCAATCTACCCTTTTTGAAGTGGATATTATCGGCATAAATAAGCGTTCTAGACCCCGCTTGCCCGGACCAGTCGAAGAGAATTTTTCCATTGGCTTATAAGATTACTTATCACTTAGGAACCGTTAATAATAACCTGTGCAAGTTTGGTTTAGGTTTTAGTGATCCGAGGACATAAAAGCGCGGGACCAGTAGAGCTAATTCGAGACATATTAGGGCCGATGATCATCAAAACATGCGCTAAAGATAAACCCAAAAGTTTTACAATTTATTTTTTTAACGGTTCCTTACGCAGTGAAATCAATAGAAAGTATACATACCCGGATTACCAAGAGATTCAAATTTACTTGACTCAATCTCTTGTAAAAGGCGTACTTAAACGAAATACTATGGGGCGCTGGTATTGAGGATAAGTCCTATTGCAATCTGGGGTGTTAAACTTTGCCTAAGGCTGAACAAAATAGCTACGATTTATTTGTTCGGGAACAATTGACGGTTCCGGAATACATTGTCCGTGTTCGCTTGGATCAATACGCTTCCCAGAACTTTGCCTATCTCCCGTCGAAAAAGAGTGCATTCAAAGCCGCAAAACGGGGAGAATTACTTGTTAACGAAGTTGCTGCTGAGCCCAGTCGATACCTTCGTGGAAATGATAAAGTGGTCCTACTGGGGACTTCGAAGCGAGTTCCGGTTCTTCACTTAAATCTGAATGTCATTTGGGAAGATGCCTGGTTAGCCGTAGTTAATAAACCACCGGGAATTCCAGTCAGTGGAAATCATTGCCGCACTGTCGAGCGGAGTCTTCCCGGTAATCTTATTCCATCAACCGCCCTGGATTCCCTAACTTGGCCAAAACCTGTACACCGTCTGGATGCGCCGACCGGCGGGCTGTTGCTGGTCGCTAAATCCGCTCAAACACTGGCCAAATTAAGCCATCAGTTCCAAGCGCGTAAGGTTAAAAAACGCTATCGTGCGATCGTGACGGGACGCCTGAACGGCCAGGAAGCAATAACTACCCCAATTGGTGGGAGGGAAGCAAAAACCGTTTATCGTACGGTCGAACATACGCGATCGCTACGGACTGATTGGATCACAACCGTTGACCTAATTCCCCTAACCGGTCGCACTCATCAACTCCGAAAACATATGTCGGGAATTGGACATCCCATTGTTGGAGATTCCCAATACGGTCCCCCCAATAGGGTATTTCTCGGCAAAGGTCTTTTTTTGTGGGCCGTGGAGCTCGGTTTTAGTCACCCGATTTCCGGAAATCGCATGGCACATACCATTGACGAACCCTTCAAGTTTCAAGCCTACCGTGAACGCGAGGCTAGACGTTGGTTAAAATATTATGATTGACGTTTCTACCTGGTATTAATTATTACGCTCAACGATGTCCATAAATAGGCATCGCTGCAGGTCACAAAGTAAAATTAAGGATTGTGTAAGAAAAACATCCCTATCAACGTAGTATACGCAGATAGTAGTCAGATATCCGTTTTAATTTGGCAGCTTGTTCTGTTCTTCCATTGTCAATTTTTCACCATAATCTAAAGAAAAGGAAAGGACCATGTCCAAACACATTACAATCTTTGTTACTCTCGTTCTATTAACAGTCTGCTCCCTAATGGCCGACCAAAAGGATGATTTTCTCATTGGAGATGCGAGTAGCGTAAAGGAGGCTGTAGAACACATTCGTGCGACACTCGAATTTCAAGGATTTGAGATACTAGCCACGATCGACCATGCTGCTGCGGCGGATAGTGTTGATTTGAAATTACGGCCGACAACGCTAGTTTTAGCGAGTTATCCTTTCTTTGAACTTTCTCTGATTCGTCGAAGGAAGAGCGCTGCCATTGATTTTCCTTTTTTTAAGTTTCTGGTCTTTCAGGATGAGAATGGCCAGATCCAATTGGAATTTAATGACGAGGGAGGCCTTGTTGATCGCCACCGAATTCCCCAGCGTGATCGGAAATTACGGGTGTTTGACATCATACTTAACCAATTCGGTCGCTTAGAAAATGGAATTGTTAAAGTTGATAGTGAACAAACTGTTGAAAAGACCACAGAGAGCTTGCTTAAAGATTTGAGAGAGAGAGAGTTTCGAATTCCTATTCCGGAAGGAATTGACTTGCAAGAACTCGCTAAGAAATTCGGCGCCAGAATGCGCCCCACCAGACTTATTATCTTTGGTAATCCCCGCGCTGGCACGCCGCTCATGCAGAATGATCAATCCATTGGACTTGATCTACCACAAAAGTTTTTAATATCCGAGGATAAATCTGGCCAGGTATTCATCCTATTTAACGATCCAAAGCTTCTTGCCCGTAAACATAATCTCCAACAAAATGCTGATCCGGGTCCGATATCGCTTAGCGAGCGGCTGGATAATATGTTCAATGGTCTTAAAGGACTTGCGGAGGCGGGTGCAAACCCCCGATCCGAATAAAGCTTGCTGCTGATCAAACAGTTTTCCTCGAATAGAGGTAAGCGATTATCTTTTAGAGCCAATTGCAATTAATCTTTTCGGACTGAATCGAGGGTAAGATTCGTAGATGTGATTATCGGTCAACGTGCAGAACGTTGGCCAGTAGGAACTTAATGCATTATCGGAATTGATGCCCGTTTTGGACCGAAATACTTGCCGAAGCAGTTTGGTAATTGGCTTTTTTAACTTAAAAGAGTGTTTCCAAAAAGAGTTTGGATTTTGGGCCCATATTCGTAAATAGTCTGCAAGAAAAAACAAGAAAACTAAGCATAAATAAAAAGCACACAGTATTGTTTTCATTTTTTCCCCAACGAGGATACATTTTCTAGCCTGGGCCTGGGGGTATTCACCCCAGGACCTGAACCTTCACCCTTTTTCTTTCCCCACAGGGGATAAACAGTTTTCCATTTAGTTGCGGCTATGTCGCTTTAGTTCCTTAACGTGGGCATTTAGTTTTTGAAAAATTTCTAAATGATCCTGACGGCGTCTTTTCTAGCGACATTTAAAGATCTGAAACAAAATGCCATAGATAACGCGTTTTTGCGACAGATTTGATATGCTCTTAGCAATGAACACCCGAAACATTGTGCCAAACGCGAGGTCAAATTTAATCGGCCTATTCCTTTCTTAAGAAATTGGAAATTATCTACAAAGATGGCTTTTTTTTCCACCAACAGAATTGGTGAAATTTCTATATTGACCACAATATCAAGATATTCGCAACAAGTGAATTGGTATTATATATCAAAGTGGTTACATTAGTTAAAGCTTGGTTTTAAGCTCAACCTTAAAAGAGGCTCTTTGTCTCATTAACATTCCTCACGATTCATCTTCAATCCATAACTGACCGATTAATCCCGACAAATGTAATAATATTTAGTAAATTTACATATTTGTCGCGATCGAATCACCTGCAACTGAAGAGATAGGTTGGGCATCTCGTTCAGTTGAGATAAAATGAAATTTGTCGCAGATGACCCCCTTGAGTTGTCGCCGTAGTTAAGACCAAGGTCGATTTTAGTTTTTCTTAGGGGGAGGCCGTAATCATATTTATAAAGGAGTAAGAAAATGAAGAGTAATAAAGATAAGAAACTGCGTCGGAAATATAAGTCACCCCAACTGATCGAATATGGGAGTGTCAAAGAAATAACAAAAGGTTCGGCAGGTTCGTTTCCCGAAGGATCTGGTGGTGGTTTAATGATGAATATGGCTTAGCAAAAATGCCCTAATTAGGTCTGTGTGTGAATTAACCTCGTTTTGGCAAGCCTAGAACTGGCAAAGGCTACCTGTTATGTATCAAATAGCAGGTAGCCTTTCGTATTTTAAGATACGAGAGACTTTTGCAAAAGACTGCAGGGAAGAAAATTTAGCGGTCCAAACCATAATAACTAGTAATCTTACGCTAGGAAATGTAACCCCGTTGGGGAAACTATTATATGGTTAATGCCGTACACGTTTTTTTCTGATCACCATATTTAGCAGGTTTATCCTCGAAGTTCAGTTCGGAAATAGCTTTTCAACTGGCTCTCTTGAAAATTAATGCTTCATGCTCTTTTTGCTCTTCATGATTTCATCACTTAATTTTTGCCTGGGTATGTATGAACGCTTGAGTGATGAAAATTGACAAAAATTAAGGCGGCTACGCCTCATCAACCAAAAACATGAGGGAAAACCGAAAACTCTTTTAGTCTATGGAAACTACAAAAAAGTATTGATTCCTGGATAATAATAAGGCGGTGGACGGACTCCGGAATATGCTGCTTGTGGATTGGGGGTCCAGGATGAGCGGGACGAGCCGTCCATTTGGTTGGTCTAGATTAATCCAGAGATCCCCGGGTACAAGGGAGATTGTTGTCTTTTCTTCCTCCGAAATTATTTCAACCTTGTTCCTTTTCATTCCTCGAAATCGGGGTGTAATCTCGATCTTTTTAACTCGTTGACGGCGAACCTCCAGGTTTTTTTCTGAGGATAGCGATTCGAATTGAATGTTTTGACGGGTGAGAAGTTCGGCAACAAATTTATGTTCTCCTACCACAGCATACGCCTTCGGGGGGGTAAATTTTTCTTTTGATACAATCTCACCATGATAATCAAAGACGCGGTTTACCAGCTCACCAGTATCCCGCCGGCGTAAAGGGATGGTGATTTTTCCTTCCGGGGAGTCAGGTTCATAGGAGGACTTTAGCGTTAATGGTCCCCATCTCTCGGGATTTTTTGAATAAATTTTTGCCTCTTTGACCTGCTCGCGAATTTCGGAATGAAAGAAAAGAACCTGTTCGATAAACGTAACGACACTCAGAACCTGTTTTCCGGTACGGATTTTAATATTTCGCGGAGTCGGGTAATGCCCCCCGGAAGGATCCAGACGATTTTCAACAAGCATGGAGAATATCCCCTGAAACGCAGAGTAATTTCTTATATTACGGAGGGTAAATCCTCCATGAGTAATCCTTTGGTTTATATCGGTGATTTCGCCAATATAGCGTCCGGCGGGAAGGCCTTGATCGTTTACTGCTTTGACCAGTGACGGTAAAAATCGCTCGAGACTGAAAGAACGAAGACCGGGTTCAATATTGAGATGGTTGCCAATTTCGAATTGCGCTTCAAAGTCGGTAAGATAACCTTGGGCTCCGAGTGATTTTTTCTTAAGAATTGCCGACTCGTGAACATCAAGCAATACATGAGGTGAAAATTTGTTAAGGGCTTTTACCATCGCCTTGCTTTCAGGTTGTGATATAAGAACATAATCTGTCGACAGGTTCACCCCATTTTCATTAACACGTTTTTTAAAATCATAACCATCAGGATTCGCTACGGGAACAACGATCATATTCAGCTTATCCAACCAGGAACGATGATCGCCGAATAAAAGATCCTTTACAATTAGTTGTAACGCCTCGGCTCCAGATGGTTCTGTCCCATGTTGGGCACCCGTGAGCATCACGGTTAATTTTCCCTCCGCAGTTACGTGATCCTTGAGAAATGGCAGATCTTTCGAAATGAGTAGGGCCGCAATTGGACGATTTCCGGCGGATTTACCCAACTGAACAAGTTGAGCGTCGTCGGATTTTTCGCTGAGCGTTTGCAAGTAATCGATTACCTGTGCGTTCTTAGGCGGACTTTGATAATTATTTGCTTCAAGGGGAGATAATGGGGGTGCATCAGCAAGCGATCGAGGTACTTCTGTAAATATTAAGAAAAATATGACAAAAATGGGTATGATCAGAATTCTCATAATTTCGGTTTTATGATGTATATTCGGCCTGTTTCAAAGAAATTAGAAATTAAATTTCCTGTCTAATACTATGTAATGAAACTGGTCGTTTTTCGACCTGTATGAATAAAATTGAATTTACAATAAAATTAACGCATATAATTGCATGTTTTATTCCCCCACTAGGATGCATAAAATAGCCCGAAGTAAATATCCAGGGAACTTGAATTCAAGCCCCATTCCTTTGCTGAAGGATTGCATAACTTGCCAATAGAAAATCAGTTGAATTTTAATGTGCAGGGGTGAGGCCATATCGAAGACATGACCGTTTATCGCACATTTTCCTTAATTGAATTGCAAAGAATAGCCTGCGGGAATCACCCATGGTGCTGTGGTTTATCCTATCCCTCACCCATCCAGCATCTTCGAAATGGGGTAGGGGAGGGGGAGCTTTGCAAACCCGAGAGTAATTCTCCGGTGTTATTATTATTTGGGATCTCTTTTGGGTAAAAGACTGCCAGGGGAGACCGTTTGTAGATGCCGTTGATTTGTTCAGAACAATCAAAGCTTTCTAGCCACCCGAAATGGTTCAAATCCTGGATTTTTCTTTTCACACTGGCCAGTCTTATGTTAGTCATCCTCGTGTTTAACGATTTTGGCATTACCTGGGATGAACAGGTCCAGTCAAAGTATGGTGAGCTTGTCCTGGATTACTACCAATCCGGTTTTACTAATTACAGCTGCAACCAATTCTTAAATTTGAGATTTTATGGCCCTTTTTTTGAATTGATTTGCGCTGTAATCTATGACCATTCTCGGGAAATTAAGTATGAGATTCGGCATTTGTGCATGGGGACCACCACGGTTATTACAATCCTTGGATTGATCAAGTTCTGTCAATTATTTCAGAATCGCTTAATTCCGTTCTTTGCCTCTCTTTCACTCGTTTGTTTTCCCCGGTTTGTCGGCCACGGTTTCAATAACTCCAAGGATATGCCGTTTGCGTGTTTTTTCGTTTGGGCTATTTACGCGCTGGCAAAGGCGCATATAAGCCTGCATCCTCGACTGCATAGAGAATGGTTTTTCTGCGGTGTGGCTATTGGCTTGGCTCTTAGCGTGCGGATCGGAGGAGTTATTTTACTTGGCTATCATATTCTTTGCCTTGCCTTTGTTTATTTTATTCATTTGCTGAAACAACGGAAATTTTCATTTTTGCCCAAAAATGGGTCGTGGTTTACTTCCACCCTATATATTTTCGCCGTGTCATGGATAGTAATGGTTCTCTTCTGGCCATGGGCACATGAGAATATGTTACTCCATCCGTTGCAGGCCCTGAAAGAATCGACTAATTTCAGGTTTTCCCATTTAGTCCAATTTGAAGGAGAAATATTAAAAAGTAGCCAATTACCCCGGTACTACCTGATAAAGTATCTGCTAATCACCACACCCCTTATCTTATTGATCCTGGCAATTATTGGTATTATTCTTAGTTTCCGAATACAGGCCAGGTCAAAGCATGGCAGTGAATTAACAATATGCTTCCTCGCCCAACTCTGGTTATTTTTCCCTATGGGATATTTTATTTTAAGAACACCGAATATTTATGATGGTCTACGCCACTTTTTGTTTATTTTGCCGGCGGTTAGCGTATTTGCTGGTATCGGTGGAGCCGGAGTTTATCAACAATGTAGATCATTCTTGCCGGGCAAATTGTCTTTTTGCTTGGTGCTGTCCGTTTTTTTGTTACCCCTAAAGGATATTGTTTCCTTACACCCTTACCAGATGACTTATTACAATGGTTTAGCCGGCGGGCTGAAAGAAGCTCAAAAAAGTTATGAGACAGACTACTGGGCATCAAGTTATAAAGAAGCGGCCGAATGGATCAATGAACAAGTCCGCAAAAACCATGATCGTAAGGTAACGGTCCTCCTTGCTGCAAATAAAAATTCGAGAATCTGTGCGGAGTATTATTTGGAGAAGAATATCGATACCCAAACACTTTTTTCGACTGAAATTCAGGGGGCCATTCCTGCCGATTTTGACTATTACTTAGCTACAACCCGGTATAAATTGAGCGATAATTTCCCCGACTCACCAGTCGTTCACACTATCGGCAGACACGGTGCCGTTTTTACCGTTATTAAAGGTCACAAATAGATCTTGATAGATTGTAACTATTCAGTTGTTTTAATGCTGGAGGCAAAAGGATTATTAGTTCCGTTATTCTTTGATATTTAGCTTTTCTCATCCGAGATGGCAACCCATAAGGTGCTCTTAGGGAATGTTTGTTATGACTTCCCATGGTCTGAGCTTTTTGTATTCCAGCCTCTCTGTCTGCTACATCTTAACGGCCAACAGTCTATTCACTTCAATAGGCACGAAAGATTAAGTTCCAGCCTGGAAATTCTCTATGGGCCCAATCCATAATCATTTGGATTTCCGCACAAGTTTTCTATGGTAAAGGATAATTTTTGAAAAAACGCCATCTTTGCACCAATTTGCGAGGCGGTGATAATGCCGTACATTTAACTCACATTCCGGTCAGCGCCTTCATAGATTGCATAAGACCCAACCTGTGAGTTGCTAGGTTTACAGTTCTTATAAATTCAAATTTTTCCTAGCATATAAGAGGAATACGATTTTTAACCTAACTAATGACTAGTTATTTTATTCGCAGATTTATCCTTGTGGTTCCGACTTTCATTGGGATAACTATCCTGGTTTTTATTGTCACCCGTTTTGTTCCTGGTGGACCCGTCGAGCGTATGATCGCAGAAGCGCAATCCATGCAGGGCGATCGCATGGCGACCCAAGATAGAGGTATAGGCACTGCCGCATTATCCGAAGAACAGATACAGGAGTTGAAGGAGTACTACGGCTTTGATAAACCGGTTCTAATAAGTTATTGTCAGTGGCTGTGGAAAGTGGTCCAGCTTGATCTTGGGACCTCAAGCCGGTATAACGAACCTGTGTGGGAGACCATTAGAAGTCGATTTCCTATTTCCATTTTTTATGGCGCATTAACGATGGTCCTTACGTACTCTGTTTGTATTCCCCTGGGGATAATAAAAGCATTAAAACATAAGACCATCATTGACAGTGGGACCTCCGTTCTCGTGTTTATTGGCTATGCCATCCCCGGATTTGTCGCCGGTGTTGTGCTATTGCTGCTTTTCGCTGCCAAGCTCGAGTGGTTCCCGCTTGGTGGCTTTATTAGTGACGACTTTGATGAGCTGACCCCAACCGGGAAACTAAAAGATGTCCTTCACCATGCCGTTCTGCCGCTTACATCCTATGTCGCCGGGAGCTTCGCGATAGTGACGTTATTAATGAAAAACTCTCTTATGGATAATCTTGCGGCAGACTATGTTCGTACTGCTCTTGCCAAAGGGCTTTCTTTCAAACAAGCCGTATTCAAACACGCGCTAAGAAACAGTTTAATTCCGATTTCAACTCATTTTGGGAATAATATCTCTTTTATTTTAACCGGATCCTTTCTGATTGAAACTGTCTTTAATATAAATGGTTTCGGCTTGCTCGGCTATGAATCCGTCGTTGAGAGGGACTATCCCATCGTATTGGGGATTCTGGTTATCTCATCATTACTTTTTCTCATCGGCAACATTCTCTCTGATATCTGTGTAGCGATTGTTGATCCTCGCGTGAAGTTTCAATAGCAAACCTATAAAAAATGAAACTGAACCCATTAACTCTGAAGAAACTTCGTCGTTTTCGATCATTGAAAAGAGGCTACTATTCTTTTATTATTTTTTCTCTTCTCGTTTTTTTGTCTTTCTTTGCCGAGCTATTGGTTAGCAGTCGTGCCATCGTGGTACGATATGAAGGGCAGTACTACTTCCCGACGTACCGCGGAATCATTCCCGGAAGTGTCTTCGGACTCGACTATGATTACGAAACCAATTATCGAGACCTTCATGAAGCGTTTAAGCAGCAAAACACTCGGGATTTCGTTATCCTTCCCATCATCCCTTACAATCCTTACGAAACTGACTTTATCGAAGGCGAATATCCCCCTTATCCTCCGTCTATTGCTCATCGGCACTATTTTGGTACAGACGCCACTGGCCGGGATGTCACTGCAAGACTCATCTATGGGTTCAGGATTGCCATAATCTTTTCAATTGTTCTTTTATTGGTTAACTATATTATCGGGGTAACATTAGGTTGCCTGATGGGATTCTGGGGAGGGATGTTTGATCTTCTCTTTCAGCGTGTTATTGAAATTTGGTCAAATGTTCCATTTCTGTATATTGTCATTATCATTTCCTCGATCATGGTCCCAAATTTCATGACACTTGTTCTCATTATGGCCTTCTTTGGATGGATGGGCATGACATGGTACATGCGTACAGCTACTTACAAGGAAAAGGCTCGGGAGTATGTCCTAGCCGCCCAAGCGATCGGCGCCAGCAATACGCGCATTATCTTTCACCATATCATTCCTAATACGATTTCCATCATTGTTACCTTTGTTCCATTCGCCATTTCAGGCGGTATTGTATCTCTCACTTCGCTTGATTACCTTGGGTTTGGATTGCCGCCCCCTACTCCAAGTTGGGGAGAACTGCTCGAGCAGGGGACCAAGCACTATCAAGAGTATTGGATTGGTCTTTCGGTAGTGGGTGCGATGGTCCTGATATTGACAATGGTTACTTTCACTGGAGAAGCGATCCGGGAAGCCTTTGATCCGAAACTTCATACAACCTACGAATAATTTAACGCGATAAGAAAATGCCGGATTTTGGCAATCAGCTAATCACAATAAAGAGGAAAATAATGAAAAAATTAGGTCCGCTTGTCATAACAACGATTCTAATAATCTTACTGATAGGTTGCGGAAAAAAGGAAAGTCAGAAACCTCAAACCAAGCAAACTGCTGCAGCAACGGACTACAATACAGTCCCGACTGATGTTGAATATTCCCCCCTCCCGGAAGGGCTCGAGTGGATGACCAATAAAACGGATCCTGTATGGTCTTCTCCGAAGGCCAAAAAAGGGGGAACATACCGCACATTTCTCCTCTCTTTTCCGTTAACCCTCCGCTATGTTGGACCGGATTCGAATGGGGCATTTAGACAAGTCATCAATGATAATCGACTTGGTCTTACGCAGTTACATCCCAATACCGATAATATTATTCCTGCACTAGCCACTCATTGGGCCTATGGGGACGATGGAAAAACGGTCTACTACAAACTGAATAAACGCGCCCGCTGGTCGGACGGGCAACCGGTGACTGCCCATGACTTCAGTTTTTCCATCGAATTCATGCGCTCAAAGCACATCGTCGCCCCTTGGTACAACACCTATTATAGTGAGCAGATAGATAAAGTTCTTATCTTCGATGATCATACCCTGGCGGTTGTCGGTATGTCCCAAAAACCGCGAAAGGAATTGCATTATTACTACGGTTTAACGCCGACCCCCCGGCATTTTCATAATCTCGACGAAAATTGGGTAAAGAATTATAATTGGAAAATCGAACCCAATACGGGTCCTTATTTCATCGATAAAATCGAAAAAGGGAAAAAAATCGTTCTCAAACGCAAGAAGGATTGGTGGGCTAAGGATGATTATTATAACAAAAATCGGTTTAACGTAGACAAAGTGATATATAAAGTCATACGAGATATGAACGTTGCTTATGTTCATTTTACAAAAAATAAATTGGATGCATTTGCCTTAACCCTCCCGGATTACTGGCATAGCAAAGCCAAAGGGGGCGAGTATGACAAAGGATACATCCATAAGCTGTGGTTCTATACAGACCAACCCCAACCCGATATGGGAATGTGGTTAAACCAGGACGTTGATATTTTTAAGGATAAAAACGTTCGCTACGCGTTTGCCCATGCTATGAATATTAACAAACTGATTGATACTGTTTTAAGGGGAGACTATCTCCGCCTTCATAACGGCACAACTGGATACGGTGGCTATGATAATAAAAGCATCAAGGCCAGGCCGTTTGACTTGAAAAATGTTGACTTGTATCTCAAGAAGTCAGGTTGGGACAAGCGGGGATCGGATGGGATTCGGGAGAAAGCAGGAAAGAGATTCACGGTACGCGTTACCTATGGCCAAAAAGAGCATTCGGACAGGCTCGTATTTCTTAAAGAAGAGGCCCTTAAGGCCGGCATTGAGCTTCAACTACAGTTACTTGATCCCAATGCAGCATTTAAAACCATGCTCGAAAAAAAGCATCAGGTCGCCTGGTCCGGCTGGGGGGCTATGTGGAGGCCTCAATACTGGGGGCAGTACCATTCGAAAAACGCCCATAAAACACAAACCAATAATTTTTCTAACACGGATAACCAAGAATTGGACCAATTGATTGACCAATTTAGAAACGCAACCGAGGAAGAACCCAAGATGGAGCTCGCTCAGCAAATTCAGCAAATTATTTATGATGAAGGGGCATATATCCCCACTTTTATGGTTCCCTATTTCAGGGTTGCTTACTGGAGGTATTGGCAATTTCCAGAATTCCTGGCGACCAAACAATCTGGTTCCGTTTTCGATCTGTATGGCGCAACCGGCGGACTTTTCTGGCTGGACGCAGAATTGAAAGACGAAACAAAAACCGCAATGCGGAATGGAACTGCATTTGAACCGGTCACCAAGGTTGACGAAAGGTACAAGCCTGATAATTAAAGCGGCAAAGCCGCAACCAAAGTAAAAGATGAGTATCCATTTGGAGTTTTGGGGGGAAGATTCTGTTCCCATCACTCCATCACTCCATCACTCCATCACTCCATCACTCCATCACTCCATCACTCCATCACTCCATCACTCCATC
>JAVJHY012280805.1:0-24667 GCA_035593235.1 Phascolosoma agassizii | reverse complement strand
TCAGGGATATATTGACAGCACTAACTAAAGGACCGAAGGGGGGAGCCCTTTTGTTAAAATCGCGATATTGCGGTTGAAGTTGTATCGAACAGTTCACCCACAGCAGTGCCTAGGCAGTCTGCTGAGAACAGAACTCTGGGCTCCAAGGGCTGCATCACTGGTTGTGATATGCCCGCAATTTTAATTTTTTGTCTTGCACCTGATATTTAATAATGCTGTGGACCAAAAAGCGAATTCTAGCCACGTGAAAATCGGCACGGGGTTGCAAAACAGAAGATCGCTATCGGTGGAACGATGTAAATAAAAAGAACTGTGTAGGGGATCAAGATAATCTGAAAGTTCAAATGATACGCGCCACACTTTGTAAGTACGCCTTTGTCGCGGGAAATAACGTCATAAATGAGACCGATTCCACAGAAAGCAATAAGTTCGCCTGCGCTATCGCCCTCAACAGTCGTTAAGGCTGTAGGACCTTAGAATAACTATAGATAGTTCAGGGCAGAATGTGGGTACACCAACAAGTGGGCCTCTATTGAGAACCAGACAAATTAAATGATGCGAATAACAGACAGTGTTGCACTCGTCGTTGACGACGATCAAAGCGTGTGTGATGTAGTTAAGACCATTCTGGAGGCCGATGGTTTTACCGTGATAACTGCCAATAGCGGCGAAGATGCACTGGATGTGTTCAGTGAAACCATCATAGATATAGTATTTACAGATGTCAGAATGGGTGGAATGAGTGGATTTGACTTGCTCACACGTATCAAGAATCTCGATTCTACCGTCGGGGTCGTGGTGATGAGTGCATTCAGTGGACACGACATGGTGCTAAAGTCGTTGCAGGCGGGTGCCTATGACTATGTAGCCAAACCATTAGACGACCATTCTCGTTTTTCTGCAATCGCTCAAAAAGCGTATGAGCACGTCATGCTCGCCAGAGACAATGAGATGTTGATGGCAAAACTGAAAGTCAGCCATGCAAAACTGGCGACAGTAAATTCAAGATTGGTAACCCTTAACAGACAACTAAAGAAACTCGCTATTACCGATAGTCTCACCGGTATGTACAATCGACATTTCATTGATCTTGCGTTAAAACGCGAATTTGAACGCTACTGCCGTTACAAAGATCCTTTTACCTTGTTGATACTGGATATCGACCGCTTTAAGCGGTTCAATGATACCCACGGACACGATGGTGGTGATCAGGCTCTGGTACATGTTGCCAAGCTAATTCAAAAAGGTGCAAGAAATACCGATATCGTGGGACGCTATGGCGGTAAAGAATTTTATATGCTGCTGACAAAAACCCCACCTGAGAATGCGATGGTAGTCGCTGAGCGCGTACGTGATATGGTAGAAACAGCCAATCTTGAGATCGAGGGTTCAAAGGTGAGCCTGACAGTCAGTGTCGGTCTGGCCGGGCTGGATGGCAATGAAGTACTGGAAAGTTTACGTGACTTACTGATTAGAGCAGATGACGCTATGTTTCGCGCCAAGCAAATGGGTCGCAACCAGGTCCAGGCAATTGTGAGTGGTCAGAACCACGACAATTCGTTTCCCAAAGCAGCCAATGCCTAATCCAATATTGCCCGGTCCAAGCCTGGAACCGGGCAAAATTCCCAGATTTATTTTTTGGTTATGCGTCCGTCTAAATAAGGCGTGTAGGGTGCGTTAGCCGCAATGTATTCCGCAACCACCAACTCGAGCCCAGGCCCGAAATCGTACGCATTCTGACCGTCTGTAGAAAAAATCTTGTACCCATCGCCGCCGCCACGTACATAGTTGTTGGTCACGACCCCATAGACCGTATCAGTGTCTATCGGCTGCCAGTCATCACCCACCTGCACCATGACGTCTGTGATCCGGCCTTCGTTCGGCGCTACCGATGAATCCCAAGTGTACTTCATTCCTGCAACTTGTGGAAAACGGCCAGCGCCCTCTTCTACCTGACTGACACCGTTTTCCAGCGCCAACACAAGATTGTCTCCTGTTATCTGGAATGTCGACAACGTGTTCTGGAAAGGCAGGACTGTCAGCACTTCTCCCATGGTGACTTCACCTGCATCAATTGACGCTCTCAGTCCACCGGAGTTCTGCACCGCAATGGTGATGCCCTGATCCTTAACGCGTGCCAGCATCGCATCAGCAACCAGATTGCCCATTTCACATTCACTGACGCGACAGACATCTCTGTTTCCTTCGATTGATGCGGCAGTTTCAGCCACAACCTTGTTCCGGATTTCATCAAGTGGTTTACCAAGTTCGGCAATACGCGCAATAGTGTCTGCATCTTCTGCGACCTCTCCGTCCATAATAACCGGCTCGCCAACAGCCTCAGTGATATTACCATCATCATCAAATGAAACATTCAGTTCGCCCAGATACTTACCATACGCGTACGCCTGCACAATTGCTGTATTGCCAACCATCGTTGGATAGGGACCTTGCGCCCGTTCATTGGAATTCGATAACAAGCTGTTCGAGTGCCCTCCGACAATGACGTCAACACCTTTAACCTCGGCTGCAACACGCTGATCAACTTTATAACCGGAATGAGACAATACGATAATTTTGTTGACGCCCTCTGCTGTTAATTTATCCACCTCGGTCTGAACCGCACCGACGGGATCTGAGAACTTTACGTTCTTGCCGGGGCTGGCAAGTTCATCCGTATCCTGAGGCGTCAGACCAATCAGACCCAGTTTTTCACCACCGCGTTCAATAACTGTAGATTTTTTAAGTACGTCTGCCAGTGCAGGTTCAGCAGAAACATCGGCATTGGACAGAAGCACAGGAAATTTCAACGAATCCATAAATCCGCGTAACACCTCAGGACCATCATCAAATTCATGATTACCAACGGTCATCGCATCGTAGCCAAGTTTGTTCATCATTTCGGCAGCCGCTTTACCTTTGTAATAGGTGTAATACAACGTTCCCTGAAACTGGTCTCCACCATCAACCAGGATAGCGTTATTGGTTCGTGCTCTCGCCTCGGCGACAGCGGTAATCAGTCGAGCTGAGCCGCCGAAACACTTGCCTTCAGTATTGTCTTCTGCAGAACATCCACTGTCGTATTTGCTGATTGGTTCGAACCGCGCGTGAAAATCGTTTGTATG
Organism: Phascolosoma agassizii; assembly: GCA_035593235.1. NCBI lineage: Eukaryota > Metazoa > Annelida > Sipuncula > Phascolosomatiformes > Phascolosomatidae > Phascolosoma > Phascolosoma agassizii. The sequence goes on along the minus strand of JAVJHY012280805.1, from coordinate 21,542 downwards.
CAGTACGGTCAATGTATAATCAGCCAATGCAGCCGGGGAGCTGCTAATAGCGAATGCGGCAGCAAACATCGCTGCCAAATGGTTGATTTGTCGTTTCAAGGTGTTGGCCTCCAGAGGTTACTGGTAACAGTATTCCGCTTTTCGACCCAATGGGCAAGTCTGTGACAGATTCAGGTAAAATCCAGCTCTTTCACCCGTTGGATAAAGTTGGTATGACAGCTATTCTCGTTACTGGAATCACCGTGGCGGACTTCCTGTTTCAGTTGCCCGAACTGCCCGCAGCGGCGGAAAAGTACACTGCAGATAGTGCATCCATTATTACTGGCGGTTGTGCTGCCAACGCTGCTATTGCCATCAGCCGTCTGGGCGGCACTGCCCGCCTGGCGAGTCGCGTGGGCGACGATATTCTCGGCACCATGTTATTACAGGATTTTGAGCACCAATCGGTGGATACGTCAATGTTGCAGCGCAGCGCATCGGCTCGTACCTCTTTTTCATCGATAGCGGTCGATATCGCTGGTGAGCGGCAGATTGTTAATTTCAGGGGATCAGGACACTCAGACGATGCCTCTTTCATCTCCGCAGATGAAGGGGCAATTGATGCGGTACTCGTTGATACCCGGTGGAAAACAGCTGCGCATGCGGCTTTGACATTGGCCAGACAAAAGCACGTCCCAGGTGTTGTAGATGCCGAACCGCCGGTGGAAACACCTCTACTTATGCTGGCATCTCACATCGCCTTTTCCCGCGCGGGCTTGCTTCACTACACAGGCGCCCCGGACATCGATACCGGGCTTAAACAGGTTAATGGAAAACTGGATGCCTGGGTTTGCGTAACTGATGGTGCTGACGGGGTCAGTTTTATAGGCGACTCAAATGTCGTCAATATACCCGCGTTTTCAATCAATGCGGTGGATACACTCGGGGCAGGTGATATTTGGCACGGCGCGTTCGCACTGAAACTAGGTGAAGGTGCAAACGAGCAGGAAGCGATTGTTTTTGCGAATGCGGCAGCAGCGATTAAATGCACACGACCTGGCGGTGGCCACGCTGCACCGTCATTAATCGAGGTTACTCAACTACTGGACTCCATGAGATCATGACCACTGCACAGACTATTGGTGTTTTACCGCTCGGCAGATCTACCTTTGATGTTCCCTACGCAACTGAAAAACTGAAGGCGATGCTCCATGCTCTGGATAGCCTGGGACATACGCTCGTGGGCTCCAGGGAGTTGCTCTTTGATACGGAATCAACACGCGCTTCGATGGCGGAACTTGAACAGGCCAATCTGGATCAACTGCTGATTCTCCAGGTAACCTTTACAGATGCAGTGACGGTTGCAGAAGCGGCTAACAGATTTGCAGCACCTTTGTCCATCTGGGCGGTCCCTGAACCAAGGCTAGGTGGCAGATTGCGACTCAACGCATTTTGCGGACTTAACCTTGCGTCGCACGCGTTGGGATTAAATCACCGGCAGTTCGGTTGGCTATACGCTGATGCCAGTGAGGCGATTATGGATGATGTCCGGGCTCTGCTCCAAGGCCAGCGCCTAAGCGGTGATATCGCGCCGGTGGATGCTTCCGTGTACCGGTCTGACGCTGGCACTGGAATTGTACAGCGCCTGGCAGGAAAACGAATAGGCTGCATTGGCGATCCTCCCGACGGTTTTTTCACCTGTGCTTATGATGCATCCACGGTGCAGAAGCTTACAGGCGTGCAGGTCGAAAAAATTCCTCTGAAAAATCTGTTCGACGCTGCTCGAAATGCCGATACAAGTGCCACAGAAAGAGTGGCTGAGATCGCTGAAACCACATTGTCGGGACTTGACTCAGTTAACCCCGGGGAACTGGACAAATCCTACCGACTGAAAATTGCGTTGGATACGCTAAAGTCGTCAGGTAAATTTGATGCCTTCGCCATCCGCTGCTGGCCTGAAACATTTACTGAATACGGCGGTGCGGTTTGTGGCCCCATTTCAATGCTGGGAGACGCAATGGTTCCCTGCGCATGCGAAGCTGATGTATATGGTGCAATGAGCCAGCTTCTGCTTCAAGAGGTAGCGAATGAGCCGGTGTTTCTGGTTGATATGGTTGATATTGATCAAAGCGATAACAGTACGGTCGTTTGGCACTGTGGGCAGGCCCCCGTATCAATGGCTGATCCTGATCTGCAACCTGCCGCAACGATTCACACTAATCGTAAAATGCCATTGCTGTATGAATTTCCATTAAAACCCGGAAGAATTACCGTGGCCAGAGTGTCCCAGGCCAAAGGCAAAACCAAACTGATTATCTCTGGTGGAAACGTTATTAAACACGATATGGCCTATACAGGAACTTCAGGCGTCATTCGTTTTGACACAGATGCCGCTGCCTTTCTGGGAAAAGTTATCGATTCTGGACTGGAACATCATGTTGCGCTGGTGTACGGCGACTATCTCGATGTGCTACGAGCAACAGCCACAGCACTGCAAATTCCACTAATCGAGCTTTAACGGGCCCGAACAAGCATTGACAATGCCTGCTCGTACGGCTCGTCAGGCGTGCATATAATCGACGGAAATGTAGGATTATTCAGACTATCCGGATGGTGTTGCGTCTCCAGGCACAGGCCACCAAAATTGCCATAGCGTTCTCCGGTAACCCCCGATATCTCAACTGCCAACTCGGCTGCTGAGTACAGTTGTAACCCGGGTTCAGCGGTCAGGATGTCGAGTGTCAAATGATCATCTGATGAAGCGAGCGTGGCTGCCGGTTTTGCGACGTCCCGGCTCGCTGTCAGCACCAGGTTGTGATCGTGCCCCTCGTGCTGGATACCGACAGAGTCAATTCTTCGGGATTTACGAAAATCGAATCGCGTGTTATCGACGTCCAAAATTTCTCCGGTAGGAATTAGGTCGTCGGTCACCGGCATATAGTGGTTTGCATCGACGAACAGGCAGTGTCGCAATACATCGCCTGTTCCATCAAGATTATAATAGTTGTGCTGCGCCAGGTTAATGGGTGTTGGCTGATCAGGTTGGCCATACATTTTACAATGTAACCCACGCGCATCAAGTTCAAAAATAATCTGAAAGTCTACATTGCCAGGGTAACCTTCCTCAGCATCCGGGGACCGGTAAGTCAGCTTCACACGCTGAGTTGCCTCGTCGTTTTCCATGCCCCACAATCGACGTCCCAGCCCTGTTGTACCTCCATGCAGATGATGATCACCGTGGTTGATACTTAACTGATATTTTCGTTGCCCCAACATGAAGCGCCCTAACTGCGTTCGATTTGCCACACGCCCGGCAACAATACCAAAAGAGCGCGAGTGGACCGGGTAGTCGCTGAAGGAGTCGAACCCTAGTACGATATCGCGGCATTCACCGGTCATCGCTACTTGCCAGCGCCGAATTACGCAACCATAATTCAGGATACTGACTTTGTGCACGCCAGATTGCAGGGTTGCCTCAAGTACATCCTCGCCATTGAGTCTACCGGCCTTTTTTATCATGCGACAATTTCTCCAAGCAATACAGACTGGCCCGTACGAATCGATTCCTCGGCTGCTGCACCCATAATTACGGCCCGTGCACCATCACTGAATGTTACCTCCGGCATACCGCCATGCCTGACGAGATCTGCAAATCGCTGATGCTGGTAGAAAGTTGCACCATGATGATCTCCCGCCGCGAGTAATGCCTCATCAATCTTTACCGATTCAATACGCGGGGCGCGGGGTTCGCGACTCATGAATATCAGTTCCGACTGACGGGCTGGCATGTCAGGCCAGAATCTATCCGGGCCCGGTATCCTGACCTCCAGCTTTCCACCGTCGCCCAGTGCTGTAATCGACTCCTGCGGATCGGATCCTTCCGCAAACATGCACAAATCCAATGCGCAGCGTACGCCGGTAGCGAAGTCCACGATGGCAAAGGCATTGTCAATAATATCCGGAACTCTACCGTCGTAGCGTTCCTGTTGATGATTTACATCGGCTGCACCGGACGCAAAGATACGGACTGGATGACTGTTTGTTATCAGGCACATTAAGTCAAAATAGTGGCAACATTTTTCAACCATAGTCCCCCCTGTATTGTTGGCAAAACGATTCCAGTCGTTGACTTTTTCAAGGAACGGGTAGCGGTGTTCGCGTATCGTCAACATCTTCAGCTCTCCCACAGCTCCGTCAGCCAGCGCCTGAATAAATTTCGTAGTGGGTGGCATATATCTGTATTCCATGGCCACCCAAACTGGTGCATTTCTACCCTCTGCAAGCATCTGCAATTCAGGCAGATCGGCCGTATCAGTAATCAGCGGTTTTTCGACTAAAAGTGGAATATCAGTGGGCAATAACATTTTCAGAATATTAGCGTGTGTATAGTTAGGGCTGACAACGACAGCGCAGTCGCACAGATCGCGCAGTCGATCCACCGTTAACTCACTCAGGCTTTCCGAGACTAAAACAGAGGTAAACCCATGCTCGTGGGCCAGACGGGTAGCGGACTCTCTCATCGCCCTGTCCGGGTCGATAATGACCGAAATGGATGCATCGTGAAGAAGCGCAATATTACTGATGTGCTCCTGCCCCATCATGCCAGCGCCTATAATCGCGTACCGTATTGTGCTCTGAGTTCTCATTCTCTCTGTAACCCGGGTTGGCGCCCACCAGAAACATTATTGTGGCGGAAGATCATCAAATGACTACGAATCATTCCAGCGTCTACATGCCATGTCCAGCGTATTTTTCAGGACTTGAATCCAGTGTATACTGGTGTTTACTCTGGGCACTGTCATGATTAGAACAGCTAAATTTACTTTGGGACAGGTGGTCAAACACCGGATTTATCCGTTTCGCGGCATCATCTACGATGTCGATCCTGTGTTTGACAACTCAGAAGAATGGTATGCAGCAATTCCTGAAGAGATCAGGCCTCACAAAGACCAGCCTTTCTACCATCTGTACGCCGAAAACCATGAAACGACCTACGAAGCTTACGTCTCGGAGCAAAATCTATTACCAGATGAATCTTCTGAACCGTTAAGACATCCGCTGGTCAATCAATTGTTTTACCGGGATGGAAATGGCACATATCGTATCCAGGATACGCACGGACACTAAGTCAGGTCTCAATCTGACATTTTTGATCGAAAATCCTTTGGGCTTGATAAACCCGCGAAAAGCCCTCTCCTCCAAGAATAAAATCGCCGCCGACTGGCTTACACTGACGTTCTCGCACAAATCTACTGGAACGCGCCCGCAGTCCATAATAAACTCCTCTTCAGAGGAGAATAATTTATGAACAATATTGATCTCGATGGCAGGACAGCAATAGTGACAGGCGGTGCGCAGGGTATTGGTTTGGCGATTGCAGCTCGTCTCCAGCAGTCCGGCGCTGCTTTGGTGCTGTGGGACCATGACCAGACACTGCTGAAACAGACTGAAATTAAACTGTCCAAACACGGCGCTGTCGTAACACAACTTGTTAACATTGCTGACGCAGAAGCCGTGAGCACTGCCACAGCGACCGCCGCATCCGTCCATTCGAATCTCGATATTCTCGTCAACAGTGCAGGGATAGCCGGTCCGACAGTACCCATACAGGACTGCCCGGTGGAGGGCTGGCAGGAAGTACTGGATGTCAATCTAACGGGCACGTTTCTGACCAGTAAATACGTACTGCCGCATATGCTGAAGAACGGCTACGGAAGAATATTGAATATCGCGTCTATTGCGGGAAAAGAGGGTAACGCAAATGCTGCAGCCTATAGCGCTTCCAAAGCCGGTGTTATCGCGCTGACAAAATCAATGGCTAAGGAAAATGCAGATAAGGATATTGCGATAAACTGCATTACACCGGCTGCCGCAAAAACTCGCATATTCGATCAAATGCCTGACGAACATATTAATTTTATGCTGTCGAAAATTCCTCGTGGCAGGTTTGTCGAGGTTGATGAAATAGCCTCGATGGTAGCCTGGATAGTATCGGCGGAAAACTCGTTTACGACAGGTGCCGCCTTTGACCTGAGTGGTGGTAGAGCCACTTATTAACTCTGTAGAACACATGCTATACAACGGTGGGGCCGAGTGGTTTCCGCTGTGTGAGCTCTCTGATCTTTCTGCTGACAAAGAAGACACTCAATGGCCGTTGGACAAGTAATCTGGACCTATTTTGAAGAACAGTGGCATGACGGGAATCCCCCAGTAATGCGTGCTGCTGATCATGGCATGTGGCTAGGAACGCTCGTATTTGATGGCGCGCGCGCATTTGACGGAGTTGTGCCTGATCTCGAAGCCCACTGCGAGCGCGTGAATGCGTCTGCAATTGCATTGGGATTAAATCCTGTGCACAACGTGGAGGAATTGATGAAGCTGACACACGAAGGGCTGCAGAAATTCAACCAGGATGCCGCCGTGTATATCCGGCCGATGTACTGGTCAACTGAGGGTGGCGCAAGCGTGGTAATTGCCGATCCGGAATCAACCGTATTTTCGCTCTGTCTCGAACAACTACCAATGGCCGACGCCTCCGCCAGCCAGACGCTGACAACGACAACATTTGTACGACCGTTGATGAGCATGGCTACCGTCAATGCTAAGGCCGCCTGTCTGTATCCGAACAATGGTCGGATGCTCAGGGAGGCTCATGCCAAGGGATTTAATAATGCCTTGGTGGCAGACCCGCTGGGAAACGTAGCTGAAACCGCTACATCCAATGTTTTTATGGTAAAAGACGGAATTGCCTACACACCTGCACCAAATGGCACTTTCTTAAACGGCATTACCCGACAACGAGTTCTAAATCTGCTGACCAGCGCTGGCGTCGAAGTGATAGAAAGTATGTTGTCGTTTGAAGACTTCCATCGTGCTGATGAGGTTTTCATGACTGGTAACATCACCAAAGTGACGCCGGTTACGCAATTCGATGATACGCATTATCCGGTCGGGCCTGTCACCAGGCAGGCCCGAAATTTATACTGGGCCTGGGCAAAAAAATAAAAGCGATCGACAGTTAGCCTCATATTGGACATACAGGAAAACGGAAATGAAACTAGCGTCGCTTAAAAACGGTACGCGCGATGGCAGGCTGGTACTGGTTACTAACGACCTTAGCCACTACACCGATGTCAGTCATATCGTGCCCACACTACAGCTGGCACTCGATCAGTGGGCAGATGCCGCTCCAAAACTGAAAAACGCAGCGGCCAGTCTTGAAAGCGGGTCACTACCCATGGAGCGATTCAGGGAGCGGACGGCCGCATCACCCCTGCCCCGAGCATATCAATGGCTGGACGGCTCGGCTTATGTCAATCACGTCGAACTAGTCCGCAAGGCCAGAGGTGTTGAGATGCCCGAAAGCTTCTGGAGCGATCCGCTAATGTATCAGGGGGCTTCTGATATGTTTTACGGTCCAAGAGATCCAATACTGATGCCGGACGATTCCTGGGGTATCGATATGGAAGCAGAAGTTGCGGTCATTGTTGACGATGTTCCGATGGGAATATCGGCAGATGCAGCTGCTGAACGGATTCAACTCATCATGCTGGTCAACGACGTGTCGCTGCGTGGCTTGATACCCGCTGAGCTTGGCAAAGGATTCGGTTTTGTACAAGGGAAACCTTCAACGGCGTTTTCCCCTGTTGCGGTAACTCCGGCAATGCTTGGATCTGCCTGGGACGGCCGGAAAGTCAATCTGCCTCTAGCCGTTAACTACAACAAACAACCTTTCGGCAGGGCTAATGCAGGAATTGACATGACATTCGATTTTGGACAGCTAATAGCACATGCTGCCAAATCCCGATCCCTGGGCAGTGGCACCATTATCGGCTCAGGAACTGTATCCAACAAACTGGACGGCGAGCCAGGTAAATCAATAGTAGATGGCGGTGCTGGTTATTCGTGTATCGCTGAACTTCGGATGATAGAAACCATAAAAGAGGGAAAACCTAAAACCGGGTTTATGAGCTTTGGCGATGTAGTTCGCATTGAAATGCAGGATACTGATGGCCACAGCATTTTTGGTGCAATCGAGCAAACGGTCGAGCGCTACGCCGATCAGAATTGATAATATATTTTTAAGAGGAACCACAATCGCAGGACGGCCACCTCGGCAACGGAAATCGGTATCGCGTTGACTTCACGCTATTCTGCTACGAAATCCTGGTTAGTGGCAGCGGTGTCAAACATTTGCTTCAAATCGTCATAGATTTTACGATAACAGGACTGATGATCCTCCGCCATTCAGTGCCATGTATAGCGCTTCCCAGATCATTTTATGTCAAACTTCCAGATTAATAGTTTCAAACCTGTCTACTGAATTAGCCAATACTAGTTTAGTGAACATTGTTTCCTGCTCTAGACCCTCCAGGCGTAATGCCACCACAATTTTACCTAGCGTTATGCTGTGAGCATAAAACGGCCATGCCATCTCAGCACCAGAATCAATAAACGTATGAATGGCCTCGGCAGCAAGGAGAATCCGATTCATAGCATATTCGATAGTGCCATCAAAAAGATCAGTACGTCGTGTAGTGAAAGCTGGCAACAAGACCGTATGCTTGGGATTAGATGGCTTAACGTGGTTGGGTTCCACAAACGGGAAACGATCTTCAAACGCAAGTAGTGCAGCCGCCGGTGTCGTGCTCAACAATAGGATACGATGATCGTCACACCCTTTGTCGAATAATGTCTCACACAACAAAACCGCTGTTTCCGCATCGGGCAGAATGCCCAATGCCATCCGGATTGCACGCTGTGAAGACACCGTTAAGTTCCTTGCCCGATTCATGAGCTTCCTTCGGCTATGTTTTCAAGTTCAGTCAAATCCAATACCTGAACCTCCGAATTCGAACTCAGACGAATGACCCTGGCGAGTTTCAACTTAGTGAAATTTCGGCTGACCGTTTCTACTGTCAGTCCCAGGTAGTCAGCAATTTCAGTCCGAGTCATCGGCACATGCAACTTTAACAGGTCGATATTTTGACGGCTGTTACGCCGTGATATACGTACCAGAAATGTTGCCAGTTTCTCCATTGCAGATTTGCGACCCAGCGACAGCAACTGATCTCGAGTCTCGGCCAATTCAGACGCCAGAAGCCGTAGCATGGCTTGCCCGAATCCGGGTTCCATGCTGATGAGGCTATCGACAGCATCCACAGGAATACATCTGATACGCGAATTACACAACGCCTCTGCATGATCGATAAAATGACCGGAATTATCCAAACCGATCATGTCTCCGGGATAATGAAATGCGACAATCTGGCGGCGCCCGTCAGCCAGTAATTTATAAACGCCTATAACACCTTCCAGTACCTGGTAGATATGCGTTTGAGTATCCCCCTCCAGAAATACGTGCTCATGTGTCGAGAGCGTGCGTTTGGATGTTGCACTGAAACTGTGTCCTATCTGTATTTTGCCTGATGGTGTGTCAGCGAACCAGGAGTTCATCTGAGCGGGATCGGACTGCGGACTACCGCTGACGGAATTTGAACTCAACATAGTGTTTCTCCCGAACCAGTGTTTGCCAAGTTGGGTTCTATGTAAACATCCGTGTGTCGTACCGCTATCACCATTTTGTACGGTTAGTTCTTCAATTGTAATGGTTTGTCGCGTAACTGAAACTTCGCTCCCAATCGCTATGATGTCCTCCCGTATTCCGCATGGCTGTCAAAGATGCATAGCATGCATCCGCGTACGTGGGGCACAGTCACCTAGTAGTGCTCCTATAAAGGGAACCAGGCAAAACCACTCAGGCATAGAAAATCCTAATAAAGAACGATCAGATTCGTCAAACTGCTGCACGCACTTTTCTTGATTTCTGAATCAGATCAAAGCGAGTTGCCGGTTTGGATAACAGACTATCATTATCTAAACACCGATAGGAATGTCTATACTTAGCAGGATAAACGTTGATCTGTCCTATGAGTTATAAGAAACCCTGACAAACATGATCGTGCTATTCATCAGCGCCATTACGGTGTTCCTGACAATATTCGTGCATTACGTGTCATTAAGAACTATTTCCACACGAATTATCACAGGTAAATTACACCCGGCCTTACGCGTGGGTTCTGTAGTGTACCTATTGATCATTGCCCACTGCATCGAAATCCTTATTTTCAGTATCGGTTTTTATTTCGCAATTGAATATGCCAGCACTGGATCCATTGAAGGAGACTTTTCTGGGCAATTTCGAGACTACATCTACTTTTCTTTTGTCAGTTACACGTCACTTGGGTTCGGTGACGTGTACCCACATGGACCAGTTAGATTACTGACCGGCCTTGAAGCATTAACCGGCTTGGTGATGATAGGATGGACAGCCTCGTTTACCTACTTTTGCATGGAAGAATTATGGGTTCGCAATACCTAGGGAACGTATGATTACAATGCAAAGGTTCATAATTGTTCGCAGCTACTTGCGATATCCAAAGATTTGGAGCACAAATGAACTGCAGTCATTACACTATCCTGACGTAATTTGGTCACTTTTCATTCTTCCCGTCATGGCGACGAACGGGATGGGCGCATAAATCCAAATCCTAAAAGATCCCAAGTATAATAAGTATGTAAAAAATAGTTACCAATCGCTGCGAAACACACGCCAACCAGATATACCATGTAGAGCGTAACTACTGATGCTCCCATGATAGGGTAGTAGGAAAGCAATGTACTAACCACCGAAATTTGAATTACCAAGCCATAAATACTGACCATTTGGTAAATTAGAAGACCCTTAAAAAACACCTTACCTGTATATTTATGAGGTGCAAAAGTGAATTTATTATTCCCAAAATAGGTCCATAACATCGCACACTCAACACCAAATAAAACAAATAAAGGTATACTAAGCCCTAGCGACTTGGCCACTCCAAATCCCATCAGATTGACCAAAGATCCCGTTATGCCAACTAATCCGAATTTCACAAATCCATTTGGGATCAGCCAACCAAATCGCAAATCAATTAGTGCAAGTACATATTCAACGGCGATCGTGGAACTAATTTTGGTCTCACCGTGTTCTCGATTGCGAAATACATAGCCTATTTCAGTAGTTTTCGGAGCGTCACCTCTAGCAATAAACTCCAACAAAATTTTGAAACCAGATGGATTTGTTCTGTCGATAGTTGAATCGAAGTAGTCTCACGAAACCATAAAAAAACCACTTATTGGATCCATTACATCCGACCCAACAGTCAATCTCGCTAATTGCTTTGCTGAGTAGCTGAAAATTTTCCGTATTTCCGACCATTCACCATAACTACCCCCCCCCTTCAGCTTCACGACTCCCAATGCATATTTCGAATTTCTGCCAAGAGATCTTTTGAAGCATACTTGGCAAAATAGCCTCGTCATGTTGCAGATCAGCATCTATAACAGCAATTGCTCCTCCAGTAGATTCGAGCATGCCTGCTACAACCGCTCGTGACAAAACTTTGTCAGTTAGTCTTCGAATGATCTTAATACGTGAGTCAAATGTCGCTATGTCTGATACAATTTCTCTCGTGTGATCGGGACTATCGTCATCAACAACTATAAATTCATAGTCAATATCACTTAACAATTCAGTGAGCCTTGCTAGCAATATTTTTATGTTAACCGCTTCGTTGTATGTGGGAATAACTACGCTGAGCTCAGGAGTTGTATTTCGTGAAATCATTTACTAGCCAGCTACGTGGTCTTCGAAAAACTCGAATCAATCAGATCTGCCATTCGGTAACCATCTCTAACCGCGTAGTTTGTGTCTCGATTCATCGGAAAAATCTGTGAAAAGTTGCACAAATACACGCCGTCACAAGGTGTTTTATAATCAACGATTTTGTCCTCAAATCCAACGTCTACAATATGTTGTGCATCTTTGAATCTATAAACCTGATATTCAATGATCGACGTCCGATCAAACGACTCGAACATCTCTCCTAACGCACTAATCCAGTAGTCAGCCAACTCTTCTGGCTGCATGGTCATGTATTTATGTTCCCGCGGAATGTAATCTCCAACGTAATAGACATGTTTACCATTAAATCTTTCGGTACCAATCAGACTGGTCAAGCTCAAAAAAACAACAAAAGGCGAATTTGGCGTATTAACGTTATGCCAGTAATAATTGCTGATCGGCTTATCGGTGGCAAACAGCAGTAACGCAGAATCCAGGTAGTCAATCGACGCAAGCTTGTCGAATTAGGCCTTGTCTTTAGTGCGATATGGTTCTAGCAGCCTTTCTGCAACTTTGCATGGCACCGTAAGCAGCACCCTGTCGTATTCCTTTAACTGTCCATCAACGGTTACACTCACCTTTAATCTCTCTGGGTGGTGCGAGATTGCACTGATGGGAGTTTCTGTATTGACAACACCATCATGAAGATCGATTTTTTAAGCAAAAACTCTACAATAGTTGCAAATCCGCCATTACCATAGCCCAACGCTTCGCCACCAAGGTTGGAGTCTCGGCTATCAACGCGTTGTTTGATTCTCCCCAAAAGCCAACACATTGTAATTTTGTCGTAGTATCGGTCGAATTTCGCTTTCAGTAACGGTTCCCAAATAACATCCGTAACTTCTTTTCCAGCAAACTTTGTTAACCAATCCATTGCTGTGATTGTAGTTAGTTTATTCCAGTTCCTCACTTTTTGAAGAAACAGAATCGAAACGCCTGCCCGTATTCGATTGTGAAACTTCAGGGGCGTAAACTTTATCAAATCGGTTGGGTTTTCCATTGGATAGAGCTTTCCCTCGAAGTATGTCGAGACGGAAGATTTGTAGTAGGTCAGCTGATCTTGTATTTCAAGATCATTCAGCAATTTAAGAATATATTCATCTGTTTTATAAAGAAAGTGATAGACTTTTTCGACTCTGGTGCCGATTAGCTCACATCCACTCGCCAGCCCGCCGACAACGTTACTTGCTTCAAATAATTCGACTCGATAACCCATTTCTGACAAACGATAGGCAGCAGTGAGTCCAGTGAATCCTCCCCCTACAATCGCAATATTCCTGCTTTTTTGTTGAGCTTCTGTATTAACCTCGGAAAGAAATCTTTGCGTTCAGGAAGAACTGCAACAGTACGACAAAAGGCAGCGATGCAAATTTCCCGATGGCACCGCCAAAACTCAAGACATCATCAATTACCCAAATTATGCTAACTCCGAGTAAATAGCCGATGAAAACAATAATTGAAAACGACAGTAATCGAAGTAGTATTTTGTCTTTTTTTTGAAGTTTAAACACGCGTTGCAGGTAAAACTACAGACGGCAGATAGGAGTACAGACACAGAGTGACTGGCAATGGCTGATAATCCTACAGCCAGGTGAAGCAACAGAAACACACCAACATCAATCGCAGAAGCTACTCCTCCGATAACCAAATACATTCCAAAGTTGGTGCCGAAAATAGTTTTCAGCAAAAAAACAGATTATCACATTTTCTTTTAAAAGGTTGGACTCAGACAATCGTGTCCCCCGTCGTCTCAGGTACATGTTAGGTTGCAGTTAAGCGCTAAGTCCATTACCCAACAAGCTCAAGCGTCGTAATTAACTGTTTACGACAATAGTCGTTCATTTCTATTCATTACATCTTCAATACCTCGCATGTCTTTGACATGTTCTATTCCGACAGTGTCGAATAAAAAAAAGACATCAGATTCGATTAGAAAAGGATCAAGTTCGTCAGCCATCTCCCGGAATTCTGTTCATGTCACCTAGCCAACCGGCCAGGTGAACACAGACAAACCCCTTTGACTGATCGGTAAAATGACCTCCGACGCTTTCCGGTGTAATTTCTCAGGAATTCCGGACAATATCACTAAAAATGAGTCGTGCTCAAGCATCGATGACACCAAGGTGATATACGGGCAGAACTCTGCCGTGAAAAAGCTGGCATAGCTTTTTTGATTGTGGAAAGTCTCCCCATCCAATCATTGACGCGATTGGACCTCTGCACATTAGAAGCGACAGACATATATTTTTCTGAGAAATCCGACACAAGGTGGCAATCCCGTATTCCGACTCTGACAGGTGTCTTTCGTGGCAGGGATGATACCTAAAACGCCAAATCAAGACATTAACAATATAACCTCTTGATTAATCAAACTTACGGTGTTTCTGTATCGAATTGTCGCGGATGGGCAGCGACGGGAGATGAACCAGCGGCAATTTACGGCTAAACTACGACCATCCCGACTCACTGAATTGAATTGGTACGTTTGTATCTATGTCCATACTCATTGTCGATGACGACCCAGCGATTCGAAAGCTGCTCAGGCGCACATTCGAGATGGAATCCTTCTCGGTTCTGGAAGCTGAATCCGGTGAAGAAATGTTCCGGCAACTGGAGGAAAATCCAGTGGATCTCATCACTTTGGACCTGTCGCTGCGGGACGAAGATGGTCTCGATCTCGCCCGTGAAATCAGACGAAACTCAGACATTGGCATTATCATGGTCAGTGGTCGGGATGACCTGGTGGACACCGTCGTCGGGCTGGAAATCGGTGCGGACGATTACATTACCAAACCCTTCGAGATTCGGGAGGTACTGGCCAGGGTTCGAACCGTACTTCGCCGCGCGAAGTCGAGATCCGACATTCCTCAATCCATTCCGTCGGGTAGCGGCAGTTACCAGTTTGCAGAATGGATCCTCAACCCCGGCACCCGCGAGCTGACCGGAAAGAACAACGAAATCTGTGAGCTGACTAGCGGCGAGTACGACTTACTGGAGATCCTTGTCAGGCATGCCCGGCAAGTGTTAACTCGAGACCAGATTATGGATCAGATGAAGGGAACTGACTGGATTCCAAATGATCGATCAATAGACAATCACATTGCCAGATTGCGGAAAAAAATCGCAGGACCTGCCGAGGGAACCCCGATTATAAAAACAGTCAGGGGCGCTGGATATTTGTTTACCTGCAAAGTTACCCAGCTGTAAATTCAGCGGAAAGTGCCCCTGATAGTTCAGTTTCCGTGTACGGTTTTCGCAACAGCTGCAAACCCGATTCGGCAAGCTTCTCGACATTAACCAAATCTTCAGCGTAACCGGAGGTTAGCAGCAATTTTACGTCCGGATTCAGCTCTCTGATTTTCTTCGCCAGATCGAATCCCGACATACCTTTTGTCATAACAACGTCAGTGAAAACGAGATCAATCGCAGGGTTTGATTGAAACATTTCGTATCCAGTATAACCATCCGGTGCTTCCAAAATGGCATAGCCCAGTTTTTTAAGTCTCCTCGCAGTTAACCGGCGAACTCGTTCTTCGTCTTCTACCACCAGAATTGTTCGCGCCGCCGAATCAGCATCAGGTACTCGCTCAACACGCTCTTCCGTCAATTCGACGCGAATATCACTTTCCTGACACCTTGGCAGATAAATTGAAAAAGTAGTCCCGATACCCATTTCGCTAGATAGCTTGACATCACCACCAGATTGATGTGTAAATCCATAAACCATGCTCAATCCGAGCCCTGTGCCATGGGCTTCGGCCTTGGTGCTGACAAATGGCTCGAAAATCTTTTGGTGCATATCAGGTGATATCCCAGATCCGTTATCTGTGACATCTATTTTTATATAGTTTCCTTCCCTGAGACCATCAACTTTTTCCTGCTCTTCGTCGGCTATAAAATTACTGGTTTCATTCAAAAGTTTCCCACCCTCATCCATTGCATCCCGTCCGTTTAGTGCCAGATTTACAATCGCATTTTCCAACTGAGAGATGTCTACTGTTGTCTCCCACAAACCAGGTGATAGAATCGTCTCAAATGAAATTTGTTCGCCAAGAGATCGTCTCAACATATCAGTTAAACTCAATACCAGACTGTTTGCATCCACGCGAGTTGGCGTTAGCTTGACGCGTCTTGCAAAGGATAATAATCGATTAGTCAGTCGGGCTCCCATGGCGGCGGCTTCTTTTGCTTCGATTAGTAGTTCAAGCTCACCAGGATTCTCAATGCTAAGCTCGAGCAGTTCAATATTGCCACTGATGACTGTCAACAAATTATTAAAATCGTGGGCGATGCCTCCAGTCAAATTTCCGACTGATTCCATCTTCTGAGAACGATGCAGTGAGTCGAGAATACGATTTTTATCTGTTACGTCCTGAACGATAGCTACAAACTCGGGAGGATCTACCGCATCAGACAGTTGCAGTAAAACTTCGGCATCATACTGTGTTCCATCTTTACGACTGTGCACTGTGTGGAAATGAAGTCGATCAGTATCACCTGCGAGAAGGGGCTTAATGATTTCGCGAAACTCCACCTCGCCGTAGGGCTCGATATCATTTGGCGACATCTCCAATAGTTCTTCGATTGCGTATCCAAGGTTGGTAACTGCACCCCGATTAACCATACTGAATTTCAGCGTTGAAGCATCGAACACATAAATTTCATTGACCGATTCATCCAGAATTCGACCAAATCTGGCGTTGGCAGTTTGAACCTCATCGAGAAGCGTAAGATCCTGTACGATGCCAGTAAACCCAGATTTATTATGGTATCGGTGATTTGCCACCGACAGGTGCATCGGAAAGGTAGTACCGTCTTTGCGTAGGCCAACCACTTTCCGGCCTGTGTCGATAATTTTTTTAATACCTGTACGCAGGTAGTTGTTTATATAGTTATCGTGCTGAGTTCGGTAGGGATCAGGCATTAACATCGATACATTTGAACCCAGCATGTCATCTTGCGAATAACCAAACAAGCGCGTCGATGCGTTATTCGCTGACGTAATGATCCCCCGCTCGTCGATGGTTATGATTACAACGCCGACTGAATCTAGAATCGATTCTAGCGGCGTATCATCCAGACTATCATCTGTATTTCTATGCATCAATCCAGCTTGCGGCCATCTACTCTAATCAAAGCTTACTATACCACTCATGCGACTCGAGCCAAGTACTGCAGTCATATCGCCCCGGGGCCTTGCAGCGATGACACATGAATAATCGAACACGACCTATCATCCCGGGAATGGTGGCTACAATTAGAGCTGGCTTGAATCCTTCATCCCTTGAAAAACGCTTGATCATCGCAGCTGGTAATTGAATGGGGTCACTGGAAGTTAATGCTTATGTATCCTAGCGGCACGTTCTCGTCTGAGCTGCTCCATTGTTGACCCAGCCAGGTTTGATACTGGTACCACCGATATCTATAACCATGATGCTGTCAGTGCCAGGGTTAACGCGTCCGATTACACGAGGCTACTGTTTAAATGATGAATCGAATTTTTGGAATTCTAGCGGGATAACCACCGGCTGCGCTGTTGGGCGTGGTATTGAGAACGAGGTTGTATAGCACTGATTCGCTGGCAGCTACTGCTGGCGATGCGTCAGCTTCGGATCTGATTACCACCATAAATCGGTACACCAAATTCACGATGACAGATTTCAGCTAGTTTTTTTACACCGTCTATAATCTGGTCATGAGACGGATTGGCAAAACAAAGCCGAAGCCGCGAATTGGCATCACTCTGCAGGGACCATTCGTTACCTGGATTCAACGCAATACCTTCAACCGCTGCTACTGCTGCCAATTTTGAGGTATCAACCACTTCTGGTAATTTAATCCACAGAAACATTCCGCCTGGCGGAACATCGTATTCCGCAGTTGTGCCAAACTCCTTGTCGATGCTGGTGACCAGCGTGTCAAGTTTAGACTTGAGGCTTGCATTCAAAGACACCAGGTGCGTATCAAATTCAGTACTACAATACTCAGCGAGTAACATTTGTTCCAGCGCCCCCGAACCTGCGTCATTTTTCAAGGACAACAAGGGGCTAATCAATGACCAATCGGCCACGATATATCCAACTCTTAGCGCGGGCGCAATGGTTTTGGAAAATGAACCGACATGGACTACTCGGTTGCTACGATCCAACGCGTACAACGCAGGTGGTCGTTCGCCCGACCACACAAGATCTGCGTAACACTCATCCTCGAAGATTGGTACATCAAATTCTGATGCAAGCCTGATCAGTTCGTGACGACGTTCGATCGGCAAAATACTACCAGTTGGATTGTGAACCGTGGGCATCGTGTAGATGTATCGCGGTTTGACATTGCGACTTGCAAGATCCCCGAGTACAGACGCAAGTTGATTGGTCATCATACCGCTAACGTCAACTGGCACTGACACCATGTTTACATTGAGCTGGTCCAGACGGGTTAATACTCCACCATAATTTGACTCCTCAACGATCACAGTATCACCCGGCTTGAGTAATGAGGCATTGATCAAATCAATCGCCTGCAGCGATCCAGATGTCAATAAAATTTCGTCGGCGTTACAGTCTATCTGTGTGTAGGTGTTGAGCTTTTTGACCAGATAGTCACGAAGGGGTAAGTAACCTTGCGGACCGCTATTGAGGCTGTAGGTCGCCAGGGTTTTTCCTTCCCTGGTTAACACCGCCTCCACTGCTTTTGCCAGCTTTTCGACGGGCACTACGTCGGCGTCTACATGGCCACCAACGAAATTATATTCTGGAAATCCGCCCCACGGTGCTTGCTTTGATACCAGTTCTGATTGAACTGCCTTTGAAAACGAGAATGACATTGATCTGATTCTAATCTGGGTAAACGAGTGTCGAACTATCAACCACTCGTGTGGACTAACGGAACCGAGAGATAGACACCGAATTCTGCGCCAATATCGCAGCTCACACGTGCATGGACTTTACCCTGACGATCGAGAAATCGTTGTTCGTCGTCGATTGGGAAAATGCCTTCATGCCAGATGTTAGGGTGTATATAGAGACCTTGGTCGCCGGCACACCAAAAAGCGACCACGTTTTTGGGATTCAAATCATCGCCCGGTAAAGCCACGGGGACCACAAACGGTTTTTGGTCTAAGGGGTAAAACAATTGACCTCCGTCCGGATGATAATTCATGTGCCACAACAGTACCTGCTCTCGTGTAACACTTGCCTGTCGTTCATTTGCTGCCTGGGGATCAGTAGACCAGCCCAGCACATAATGACCGTCGACTGCATCATTGGTCCCCATCAGGACATCACCAACCCATTTCCCGGTAAAGACACCTTCAACCCACCCAGCCTCGTTACCCGTACCTGAATCTACCGGTCGCCAACCCTGAGCAGGCCACGTGACAATTTCTATGTCGATATCGTCTGGTGAATCGATCAGACAACCATAACCTTCAACCGACTGGTCGGTGGCGGTGATCAAAGGCACTGAATGCAATGCCAGCGAAGGCTTTTCGCTGGCATCAAACAAATAAACAGGTGACGAATCGGACATACCCTAAACCAGTCGACAATGCTGCATCAGTCGGCAGCAAAGCAGTAAAACAAACCGGCACCGCCAGTCTTTTTTAAGGAATCGACACTACAACCGCGGGTCGCATGTGCTGATGTCCAGGATAGATTCCCACCACCGTGCCGATCATGATGGCCCACTTGTGCACTGCCCTCGTCTGCGCTGCTCCAGTTGTTACAGGTATGGTCCTTGTCATCGGGAAAATAAGCTGTGCCGTCGTCCATGGTACCTGTGAGAATATCGTGTTCATTCGGACGGTTGCTTCGCCCTTTGACTGTTTCACCTTTTTCGTTCAACGCAGTTTCTTTGGTAATAGTACGATTAAATAAATGGAGCTCGCTGATATCACGTGCAATCAGGACGCCTTTTGCGTTGTGCCAAGGGCCTGAGCCAATTCGGTCGCGTGCACTGATGCCGCGTTCATCCGGTTCTTCGGTGCTTAAATACGCACGCCATTCACGATCACCGGCACCCACGGCTTCAGCCAATACTTTGCAGTGTGCATCAGCACCCACCAAACCGCCCAGATCACCACCTTTACCTGACCCGGTACTGGTCACAAAAAACCCCATAGAGGTCCCCGCTGCCAGCAGAGGTACTGCCGATACCAGCAAACAAGAACCGATAAATGTCCCGATCATTTTCGTTTTCATGTATCACTACTCCTTAATTACACGTCAAAGGGCCACTTCCCGAGTATCTCATTCGTTAACGCGCTGCACAAGTTTCTAAAACTGATCATCAACGAAACTGTTCAAACTACGCCCGAACTCTTATTCTTAAGTTCATTCAACCCGGAAATGCCCCATCATGCACCATAACTCAAACGATACTTCCCCCTCTGATGCAGATCGACGGCGAGCGGCAAACCCCGTTATCTGCTACTCCGTCGATCAGCTGCCGCCTGTTGATATGAAGATGTACGAGAATGCGTCCAGCTCGATGGAAAAAGTTGATGAAATCGTTATTGCACCACGGGACGCCGATACGTTTCAGGTTCCAGCAAGCCACTTCTTCCGTATCATCAGTGTAGAAGGGCCACAGGTAGGAGACTTAAACCTTTGGAATCTGCACAATAAGACCGAGCGGTTTTTTAGCGGTAAAACCCGGCAGCTTCACGCAACACACGTATCAGTAGGCGACAGACTATGGAGCTCCTTACCCGGATTGCGACCTATGGCGACAATCACGGCAGATACTCTTGACTGGTACGGTTGGGATGCAGACGGCGCCAGTGTTCACGATGTCATCGGCACGCGCTGTGATCCCTACACCAACCATCTGCTGACAAACGTCGACTATCACCACTGCTGTCATTCCAACCTCACTCGCGCTATTGCCCACACTCTGGCGCTGCCACCTGCCGACGCTGAAATGCATATCCATGATGTACTGAATGTATTCATGTGTACAGGCTTTACGCTCGATACGCATCAATACTTTATGAAAGCCAGCCCGGTAAGGCCCGGCGACTATATTGAGTTTTTTGCAGAGATTGACTTGCTGGGTGCGCTGTCCGCTTGTCCTGGTGGCGATTGCGGCAGCAGTCATTCGGATAACAGCACGCAGTGTTACCCATTACGCGTTGACATTTTCAAACCCGACGACGCCTCGCTGGCAGGCTGGTCGTCGCCTTTAATGAGCGGATATGACCGAACTCACGGGCTATAGCGGGATGTCCATCTGATAGGTTACCCACTGTGTCCGTTGCGACAGTGAATCGTACACGGATCGGGCGCGATAATTATTATCAGCAGTAATCCAACGTATCAGTGGCCACCCATGCTCTTTGGCAGCAACATCGAGAGCTACGTAAAGCGCATTAACCACACCGGTGCCCCGGGCATCAGGGCTGACAAATAAATCATCAAGAAAACCGATATAAGTCCCACGTAAAGGCGATGGCATCGCACGGAAATGCATCAGCCCTGTCAAGTTGTCTTGTAGATCTTTTGCTACCAGACAGTAAAATGGATTATCTGCTTCCTGTATCCACTGCCATACCGTAGACAGGATACGCTCGTCCATGTCTACCCTGTAAAATTCTGCATAACCCCGATATAAAGCCTCCCATTGTGCTCGATCGGCATCAGTAGGCTTGTTGACCGCAATTTCCTGATTCTCCATCACACATGCCCCTTCATCATGTCATACGGTGCTTGCCAACCATCCAGTTTCTGCAGCTGCTCCAGCCATCGCACTACAGGATCTGGGAGTTCAACGGCAGCTTCGTTTGCCCAAAAAAGGTATCCACACAAGGAAAAATCAGCAATGCTGGGCTTATCATCCAGTA